>VNJZ01009400.1:0-109107 GCA_008042795.1 Drosophila asahinai
TGCGCCACCTGTCGGCTACAGCTTGCAACAGCAGTGCCTTAGGGCGGTGTGTTAAGATTCTAACCTTATTGCTAATATCTCCCATGTTTATCATCCGATTTTACTGGAATTTTCAGGAAACGTCTGCTCTATTTTATTTATTTATTTTATCTATTAATTTTAACCCGAAAAAAACGAGTATAGCTTATTTTAAGTTTTGTATGATCTTTGAGGGCGCAAGTGGGCGTGGCCAAATTTTAAAACAAACTTGATCTGCGTGCAACAGATTTCAATGTTGTCACCAAATTTGGTAACTCTAGCTCTTATAGTCTCTGAGATCTGTTGTTTCACACGGACGGACAGAGGTTGGCACTAACCCATTAAAACCTTTGTATATATGGGTACCGAGTATAAAAATATTTCATAAAATAAAATATCCCAAAAAATAGGTCAAGTTCCTGGAAACCTATATTACAATACCTTAAGTCTCTATTACGCGCCAATCTAAATCACCTTAAACTCGGTACTCCACCTTTTCCCATTCCCAAATCGGTCAATTAAATCGATTATCTAACTTAGGGCGCGCTCGAGCAATTCGTATCATCGGAGCGGGCGGCGCAGCGCACTCAGAACAAATTGGGTATATCATCATTTTATTTATAGCCATCAATTACCATTTATGCATTTCCAATTAGCCCGGCAGTAGTGGTAGTAGTAGTAGGTGCTGAGCCAGCTCCACAAAGCCGCAAACTCCGCGCAGTTGGGCACAACTGCCACATTCACACGTGCAACAAAAGCGGCAGCAACAGGCAACAAGCAACAGCAACAGCAACTATGAAAGCATTTTCCAATTCCGATGCATGACATTAGATGCGCTCTCCCATACACGAAGTTACATATGCATGAAAAGAATCCCAACTGGTAATGAAAATAAAGTGCACGTCGCATGCGGTAATAATAACAATAAAATAAAATAACAAATTACACGCAACACTGCCTGGGCCTGAGCCTGAGCCTGGGACTCTCCGCTTGGGGCCCCGACTTGGCCTGCACTGAGAAAAAGTGAAGCGGAATGCAACGATTGCATCACAGCCAATTTGCATTTTATGACGCTTATTTAGAGCAAATATTTTTATGTGTAGTGGCGCCATGCTCGATGGGATTTATTATTGCGTGATTGACTTCTATTCGGCCGCCTGTGGATCTCTTACTATATATGGTTACACAATCGATTTTGTCTTTTTTATTATCCCTGACAAGTAGTCTAGTTAAAAAAAATATAGGAATTAACTGTGGTTTATTATTAATTTTAAGCTGTAATGATTATTTAAAGGAGTTTGCTCAAAGCTGACTAGCTTAACTTTCAGTCTAAATTAACCCGCCGTCAAAAGACGTAAATGCAATCGGTTCTCTTGGTTAATCATTGGTCTATTAACCGAGGGTTATATGATAATAGGTCCTAAGAAGCTTGCTCTCAATTATTCATTTAAAACCTTATTTAAAAAACCTTTAACTTTAATTATCCAGTTAACCTGAAAATAAACTGCCAGCTAAGACAGTTTATTTTCAGGTTAACTGGATAATGAAAGTTAAAGCTGATGCAAATATTTCGAAAATTAATAATTTTGTGTGTAAATTATTGGTTAAGGATATCAAAGGAGTGATTATTTTTTTAAACAATTCTTTTAATGAATGAAAGCTATTTTCAGCTAGAAGTTAAAGTACGGGTTAAACAAACTTCTAGTAAAAACATAAATCTAATGTGGTGAGTTACATTTTTCTCCGTGTCGCTTGTGGCTTAAATTGGAGTTCGACTTGAGTTTTGGGACTTGGCCAGGCGAGGAGCGATAATTACGGAAACACGGCAACAAAGGCAATCGAGCCGACGACTCACTGAAAAAAGTTGGCAGAAGAAGGAGTCGCTGTCGCTGCTGTGACTGAGAATCGTGTGTCCCCATTTCGGAGAAAGAGGCGACATCCAGATCGGGACGGGAGACAGGGGGATTTTGGATAACTTAGCCCGGGGCAGAGAAAGCGGCCGATGCTGTCCAAGAGTCGATCCCGAAGAAGAGGTTACAGCCAAGGGCAGGCCAGCTTACAAGTCCAAGCTAAGAGCGAGCTGCCTAGCTTGGCGGCTCTCTTAGCCCGCTCTTTGTTCTGAAGAGCCGGAGAAATGTGGCCAACACAGACGGCG
This sequence comes from Drosophila asahinai, assembly GCA_008042795.1. Lineage (NCBI taxonomy): Eukaryota > Metazoa > Arthropoda > Insecta > Diptera > Drosophilidae > Drosophila > Drosophila asahinai. Next base: position 2,174 of record VNJZ01009400.1, read on the forward strand.
CACAAGCACACACATACACACGACTACAGCTTAGTTGTGCAGCTCAGACAATCTGGGTCACATTTTGCCATTGAACCGGTGACGTCACAGCGGGGCAACGACCGCAAAGCACGACCAGCTACAACAACAAAAGCAGCAGCAGCAGGGAGAGCAAGAGCAACAACTACAACGAAGACATCGGGCAACCATTGGAAAGCGTGCAAGCAAACATTTTTACAACGACAACACGAAGCCGCGACCGAGGCTTTCCAGCTTCTGGTTCAGCCTCAGCCTCAGCCGCAGCCGCAGCTTCGGCTTTGGCTTCATTTCTGGTTTTCGGCCTGGTCGCTCGCTCGCTGGCTGATTTGTTGCCCAGCAAGCAAAACAGTGTGTGTGTGCGACGCCCGGCCCCAACACCCTCCCATTCTGCCTCCCCCCTGCAGGTGATCCTCCTCCCCCGCTCACAATAGTTCATTAGATGCCATGTGCCATCGTGGCGGAACAAACATGATTTGGCTGCAGACTGAGGAGGCAGCCAAACAGCACTTGCAGAAAAATAATAGAGTTTTTACAAAGGATTCGCTTCTTACTTTATTTGTAATAAATCTTCATAAAGCATAGGTGCTCTCGCTGGTCCCTGGCGGGCCCTCAGCCTTTCGGCTTTTTATATAAACAGCGCACGAAGCTTGCCGAAGTGCTTTTGAGTGCCGATTCTAGGCAGCAACTTCAAAAATTGTAAAGAATTCAATTTAATACTCATAAAATTAATTTTTACATTTGGTAAAACATATTTTTATTTTTCTCACCAGAATAATACGAAAGAGTTTGAAAATATAAATTAGTTTTGCTTTTAATATACAATTTCTTAATCATACCCAAGCCTAGCCTCTAAAAAAGGAGTAACCCAACAAATATTTTTCCTATTTCTGTTTAATCAAAGAATAGTAATCTATTTGCAAGTAAACATAAGATTTTATATTTAGTTTATATACTAGCAATTACATTTCTTTCTGTGCAGCCATGCACAGACTTCCAACTAAATCCGAAAGCCGGCTCTTTGCATTTGAAACGCCTTTGACTTTGAAGGCTTTGGGGCTGGCGCTGCAAACTATTGCCTCCGCCTTTTTTTTTTTATGGAAGCTCTACACGGCGGTCAGGGCAAAAGGTTCTATTTTTAATTTGGACGCGATTAGATAAGCCCCCGGCAACAGCAACCGGAGCAGCAGGAGGAATGGAAGAGCCACCAGCTATAGGGACGGAGCAAAGCACGCGTGACTACATGGCTTTTGGCGCCGGTGCCGTCACAGCGCCGAAATAGCTCAGTTGGGAGAGCGTTAGACTGAAGATCTAAAGGTCCCCGGTTCAATCCCGGGTTTCGGCAGTAATTACTTTTTTTTACTTTATTTATTATTTTAACTAACATACTTTTAAAAAAAATAATAACTGTAGTGCAGTTTATTTTCTTCAATGTTTATTCCAAGTGTTTGATTTTTTAATCTATAAATAAAAGAATTATTAATTTTTACGATCCTTGACTTTTATAAATAATTTAAAAGCTTAAACTATAAAATTATTAAACAACAAATAAAAAACGCCAAGGATATCTGTTTCAAGTAAGATTTAGAACTTAATACATCACACAAAATTCCCTACTCATTTTTTTTGTAACTGCACAGATTTTTAAATAATTCCCTGAATGGATAATATAAATAATAATTATTAAAAAAATATATAGTTAAGAAAAGAAAAAAATAAGAATTGCCGAAACCCGGGATTGAACCGGGGACCTTTAGATCTTCAGTCTAACGCTCTCCCAACTGAGCTATTTCGGCGCTGTGACGAGGGTGATACCAAGTGAAAAGTGGCCATGCCGGCTGTCCATTCAGGGTAGAATTATAGCGAGTGTAGCTGGACTTCTTGGACTTCAATCTATATTTCGATTAATTTCAATTAAATATTCATCAAAAGATGAAAATAAAAAAGAGAAGTTAAGCTCTTTATATCAAAATGATATTACTCCAAGTAATTTAAAACTATCTAGCCTTAACAAGTTAGACAGATCCATTTAATTATATTTGCCCTTAACATTATCAGGGTTTCTATCTTATAACTCTTTCAACTCTAATTTAAAACTCTATTCATTATTTTTATGACAATTTCAATTTCAATTTCTTGGATTAAATAAAAAAATATTAAAAACTCATTTCAAATTTTCAATGCTTACCCGAGCACCTTTCGAATATGTGTCCTTGCCCTTGGTATTTTGAATGTGGCCTTGTCCTTGGGTCCTGCATGTCCAGTGGCATGTGAGACTGTCAATCAAAGGATGTTCGCAAAATTAAACTAAGCCGGCGCAGCAAATGCTGACCCGGTCAGGTCGAGACAATGAGTGGCAAGATGGCCAGGATAAAAGGTGTGGATTAAGCTGCATAATGGGCACCACGACTCAATCGAGCAGCAGGCCACACGGCACAAGGCCGGGGAAAAGTGAAAAGTGAAAAGGGAAAATGCAAATCGCATTATTGAACCGACCATTGACGACACACTGGACCTTGGCCACGGACCATTGTCCAGTTGACAGATACGCTCTGGGCCGGGATAAAGCAAAAGTGTGACGAATGCGCTGACAACAATTAGGAATTCGCAAAAGGTGCGCCCCAGGTAGGAACACCTTCAAGTGGACACCGAATTGAGCGGCAGCAGTGGGGGCGTGATGATAGATTCCTGGCAGCTGCAAATTATATGCAAAGGAACTGGGCCGGAATCGAATCCCATTCAGGCGGTGTCCAGGAACAGCTGCCAAGTGGAGGACGAGGACGCGTGCTAGGCGACCGACCACAAAAGCCATTGACTCGCGCCGAAATGGAATGGAATCGAATGGAGAGATTGCCACGGCCTACGCCCCAGAATATCGCATATCCGCTTGGCATAAAAAACCAAATGCTCCAAGGCAACTGGCACGCACCACATGGCGCCCTCGGTGTCTTTTGCATAAAAAAAACCCAAAGAAAAAACTGAGAGGCTCGGGTTTTTTTTCTATAATTTCATTGTTATTTTCTTTTTTTTATTGAAAGTGAAAGATGGAAACACACAGGCACCCTCACAGGCGCTCGTTGCAGCAGCCAGGAAGTGTGGCAGCCGCGAAAAAAATTGAGTTGAGAACAAGAGAGTCCTGGAGAAAAAAAAAAAGTGAAAAGATCCTTTCGGGTCTGCGGTCGGGGTGCCGATTGTCTATGACGCAGTCTCAGGTTATTTTTTTTTATTGTGCGCCCTTCCCTATCACGGAAATCATGTGCTGCTGCTGCTGCCGTCTTTGTTTGGATATACTCTGTGGTCCTCCAGCTCCTGGGTACTCTCGTTTTCGTTTCGTTTCGAGAAGCGTCGGAGAGACGGCGTCCCCCGATGCCGGGTCCCTCAAGCAGATGCGCTTAGAATTTAGAAATATGCAAACTTGTATCAGGGCCTCAGCGTTCCGGGAGCGACGAAGGCGTCTTCAGAGCCCACACCGCCCACAGGTTACATGGCGGCGGCGTCTGTAAGGGTTGCACGCTAAGCACAGCGACTAACTGCCGCAAGGGGTGACATGTAAATTTTTGGTAGATTTGTAGTACAAATTCCTGTAAAAGCTACTAGGCTAGCAGGCTTCGCAGCGAGGCAACAATGTACGTTGATTTACAGACACCCCGTCCCCCCAGGCAATCACAGCCATCACAGCCCGGGCGGAGGGGCCACATCCACCCCTGGGCGCTCGCTTACACAATGTGGCCATCGCAATGTGGTTTGCTTTACAAAAGGTACTCACCAATACCCCGCCAAAGCTCCTCGGGGGTGGTTTTCACAGTGGCACAGGGGCAGGGATTTTCTGAATACTAAATAAAATTAAATAAATAATCTTAAGAAGGTTTGAAATGTTCTATTTGACTTGCACTTATAAAACATTGACTAACTTTTATAAAATTGTGTCTACAGGAGAACTGTTATAATTATATGAAAAACTAAGATTTTCTGCTTCAGCACAAACTAATAATTTAATCACTACTAGTTGTAGTTATAGAACTTTCAACTCACAACGACCATTTTTTATATACTCAGTTCGCAACTTAAATAACATAAATAATACTACAAGTTTTAAATTAAAATTAAAGAAACATCTTCAGGAAAGCAACTCTCAAAATGAGTAATAAAAAAATAAATTTAAACAGTACAAAATAAGCAAAACTAAAAACTATCTTAAATGAAACTAAAGCAACTTAAATGTTAGAGTAAACAACATCAAATTGTAATAAAATAAAATGAAATGTTATTTGTTTAAGGATATATTAATAACAATTCTATAAAGAATAACTTGTGACTTGTGCCATAAATATAAGCTACAGCCTGTAACACAAGGAAAAGCGAAACAAATATATAAAATTAAATCTTTTTATATTTTTTTATTTTATAAAAAACAATTTCAAGGAAAATCTTTTGAATCTCATAACCATCATTCATAAGCCACTGTTTCTCCCTGCGCAGCGAGAGTCCTGCTGCTCCACAACTTTCTCCTTCGCCACTCTCTCGACGGCTGCGCAGAGCTAGAGTCCTTGGTTCAAGGAGTCCCGCCTTGGAATGTATCCACTTGCTACCCACTGCTGTTGGCCCGCTAACAGAATCTACAATATTTCTTTTTCTCCAACGGAACGCGACGCCCACGCAAAAGTCAATTTAGGCGCCAAGTTTGTCACGCAACGGCGTGCATTGATAATATATGCAGACGCTCCCCCACGTGGCAGGGACATAAAAATTTCTTATCATTATCGTAAGGGTAATAGGCAACCAAAGTTGGCCAGTAAGTCGGGGGCGTTCGTGGGAGTGGGCGAAATGCAAAATAAAAAAAAAATATATACAAGAGAGAGAGCCAGCTTCTGACATTACTGGCGCTGGCACTCATAACTTGGGCTCCAAAGTTGTTGCCGCCAAACCGCCCCAAAGCGAGCACTGCGCATGTCCTGCCAGGAATTAGAGCCACCTCTCACGGCCGCTGCTACCCTGTTGCCAATCGACGCCGACAAGTTGACTGTTTTCGCATTAAAATGCCAGATTTATTGCCCCGGCAGTGGCGGCAAGAGCGAGAGCGAGAGCGTGGCTTCTAATGCCGCTTCTAAGCTCGCTGCCGGCTGCACTTTCTTTTTCTAACATTTCTATGAGAAATATCTGGCTAACAGGCGTCGAGGAGCCGGCAGCCGGAGATTGGAATGCGGCATCTTTGGAGCTGCGCCAGCCACACCACACGTATCTATCCGGGCCTCCTGTTGGCCTGACAACGTGTGACGAAAATGGAAATTTTCTAATGGCCGCCCTCGCGGCCTTCCTTTTTGGCCGAAAATTGCCTTGGGGATCGGAGTTCTTGGCCCGCCTGCGAGCCTGTTCGAATGGGCCAGAAGATTGATGACTTGACGTTTTAATGACGTGCTAAATGCCCATAAAAGTCAACGACAGCTCCCGCATTTTTTCGGCTCTCTTCGATTTCCTTTTTGTCAGCTCTTAACGGCATGCACATTTTTTATCTAGAAACACATGTCTCTGGGCATGCTAGCCTGCTCGTTTCGGCTCGAAAATATTTTTTTAAAGCCACTCAAAGGGGACACACACCACACACCCCACACCCCAGTCAAGTGTGAGATAAGCTCGGAGTGGTTGCAACTCGAATTACTTCTGGGGGTGGCGCCTCAATGTGTGTTGCCTACTTTAGAGGGCTCCAAGTTCTCAAGTTTATTGGAAACTCGCTTGATCCCGGAGCAGAGAGAGAGAGGGCTGCACTTATATAATATACACACATGCCGCCAAGCATAATATTTAAGTGACGCCTCCTGCTGCGCCCAGCTGGGCACCTGTTCGCATAAAGCCACAAGTTGGCACTTTAAGAGACGGCGCCATTTTGAAAATTTTGCTGGCATTTAAAACTTGGCTCACGCGGCGTATGCGCGATTTGCGTATGCGCCGTCATTCCCGGTGGATATTCCTGGATGGCATAGGTTTCCCGCGGGGCAGTCGCCTGCTTGCCGCTTCCTGGCCGCCGTGTGCCACACATGCAACGGATCAATAGCTGACCCGGCCACGCCCGTCGAACGAAGGATTGCGATATACAGACGGATATCGGGGATGCGATGCCGAAAGCTGCCACACATGCGGAACTGATGCATTTTCATTTACCAGGCGATCAGGGCTCTCAAACCGGAAGTGAATTCCTAAGCTCACTTCCGCCTTCTCGGCGCTCCAGCGCTTCAGTGCTTCGGCGCCGCAGCTCCTGCTCTCGCTCTCCTGTTCGCCTGTCACTCAGGCGTCCTGAAATGTCGCCTTGGCCAATGTTGCCATGGGGCCTTGGCCATGGGCTCCAAACAACAACAAGGCGTTGTGTTTACAAAATAATTCGAGATGTTTTTTCGGCAGCAGCAGAGTGTGTGTGGAATATTTTTGGTATGTCACTTTTTTTGGCCAAGAGCGTCATCGGATTGGAATGCGACGCCGCCGCTTTTACTGGCATCTGCTGGCCTAATGACGGTATTCCTCTGCCGGCTCCAAAAATTCTTTGGACTTTCGCCCGGGTGCCACACGAAAGTGTCTGGCATTTGGCATTCGTGTCCACCTATCGCCCGCTTCTCAGCGCCCGACTCTCCACATCGGCGAGGGTTACTTTCACTTACTGTGACTACCGATTTGCGACCCTTAACTTTTTCTGCTTTCGGGGTAGTTTACACGCTCGACTGTGCCGCGTGCTTTTTGTGGGTGGAAAAAAATACATGTGTGTGTTTTCGCCTCCGGGTTTGGGGGTTGGGGCTGCTTAGATTTTTTTTCACCGGGGTTTGGGCAGCTTCTTAACTTTGCTTAGACGCCTCACATGTGTAGTTTTCGGATGCCAAGAGCGCAGGACACTTTCCCTTTCGAAGGAGAGCCGCATAGAGCCAGAGCCAGAGAGAGAGAGTAACTATTTTCCGGTAGTAAAAGTCCAACTGAGATAGTTGGTCGTCCTGCTGGCAGTACTGGTGGCCTGATAACCTGGTATGGTAATACTGTTAGTTTTGAAACACTATAGTTTCGTAGTTTTAGTTATAACAGCAGTCGCCACCCACACCCCACACACCATGTGTGTGTGTGTGTGTGTAGTTTTATCTAAGGGCCCAATGGGCTTTGCTGTTCGCCTTGTTGGAATATACGAAAAAATCCATTATTATGAGCGCCAACTCCTGCCGCTGGAGTCGATTGGCTCCTGTCGCGCACCTGTCGCCGTTGTCGTTGCCAAAGATTGCATAATTTACCTGGCCGCAACAGGCAACCAGAAATTGGAGCTCACCGCCTGAGTTCCCGCCCTCAGGTGTCACAAAGCACGGCTACCGCGTAAAAAAGGGCAATTGAAAAAGGTAACAAATTCTAATACCTTTGAGGGGGCGGCGCCCGGCAAAGCTGGAGCGACAACGCCTAGGGTTGCGTCGCCGTTAGAAATTTCTAAGCGAGAATTTCAATATTAGAAGCTATCAGGCGCCGAGGACGCCGCAGCAGGCGTTGGTATGCATTAGCACAGTTAGATGTTCCAGCCACGCCAGCTATGCGCATGACACATAACACCAGACAGCACCCACAACCACCAGACACGACCAGCCAGACACCACCCACCACCCACCATCCACTGCCAACCCCATTCGAAAATCTCAGCCATCGCCCCGTCAAGAGGTGGCGGAGTACATACGTGGGGCACTCGGAGAAAACTGTAGCTGGAATTTATACAATGTTATAAGAATTTGTATTAAATTTTAAGCCATTGATTAATATTAAAACTACATGGAATTCAACTGATATATATACAAAAAATAAGAAAAGATTTTTATAAAAAATCAGAGAGTTCTAAGGCATAATTTTTAAATTGCAATGAACTTGGCATTTATGAAATCCGAAGAATTCCGGAGAAAACTGTGGCTGGAATTTATTTAATATATAATTGAAATTTTCCCAACTCTTAAGCCACTCATAAATATTAAAACTTCAAGGAATTCAAATGAAATATATACAGGAATCAATTATTTTCCCTTTAAATCAGAGAGTCCCAAGTAATAATTTTTAAATTGCAAGAACTTGGCATTTATGAGATGGAACCTATATTATTACCCGGAACACTAACTAATTAATATTAATTATATAATGTTTTATCTAGTTTAAGATATGAAAAGAAATTATCAATTATTTATAGGAGAAATATAATTATTCCTATATTAAATTTAAATATACTTAAACAATATTTCCTGCTGGCTCAATCGAACTAATCACGTCTCTAATTCCATTCCACTTTTGCTTAAATATTTCCCAATAAATACCCTTAATTCTCCAAGTGCATCTCTCGTGACCTGGACATTGAGAGCGCTTAACCGAACGGTAAATAATATTACAAAAAAATATAATGCAAAATCGAAAAAGAAAAAGCGTGACAAACACACATAAAGACGGTGTGCAAACACTGGCTGCCTCGGATCGGGGGAGCAGCATTCCAGTGTCCTGCTCCTGGCCGCTGGCAGCCTGTTCCAAATGAATTTCTGGAGCTTTGAAGATTATGGACTCACTCAGGAGACGCTTTGATGTCGTCACGCTGAGCATGCTCAAGTCACCGCCGCCGACATTTAATTAGTTTAAGAGGATCAAAAGGGAGCTTCAAGTGGTTGCCGGGGCCAACACGCCCAGCGGACGAGGGCCGCACAAGTTGCATTTAAAGGATACGCCAACAGGCGAGCAGCAGGTCCCAGTTGGCGGATGACAAATATTCGAAGAGCAAAAATAAATACAAATACCAGTCCGAAAATGGAGGAGAGGAGTGAAAATAAAATTGATAAAATGCCATAAATAAATTGCTGGTCAAGTAAACACACATAAAGCCACGGCATGTGGCCGTGTGGCGTGTGTAAGCCAATCCCATGGATACGGTTACGGATACCAATACCCCGTCGCGGTGTCTGTGTGTGTGAGTGCCCGTGCCCTGTATCTGGCAGATACATGTGCCTAGGCATGTATATCTGTGGCATGTACTTAATGAACTGGCAACTGGCAACGGGCAACGGGCAACTGGCAACATGTGTAGCATATTATTTACACAATTTAATGTATTTAAATGCAATTCTTTGTGCCCGCCCCTCCGCCTGGGCTGAGGGGAATCCCCGGCACCCCCGGAGCCACCCCACTCGCACCCACACACGTGCCGCGTGCCAAGGGGTCGGCACAAACACCATTGCAGTGATGTAAGTATATGAAATGTGAATAGGTTCGCAGGATACGGGCGCAAGTGGCGCTGCCATTGAGTGGCGGCACGGGGGTTGGAGTTGCTGGGGTTCCTTTTCGGGTAGGGGTTCGCTCTGGTTCAGGGGTTCCGGGGTTCAGGGGTTCCGGGGTTCCGGGGTTCCACAGGGTAGCAGCTATCATCATCATCATCGTCGCCGGCAGCGACAATCCGAGCAGGGGAGCCGAGCCACACAGCCTGCCCCATGTCGACACGTTCGCCCCTGCCGCACTCCACATTGTTCTTGGCCCCCGGTGTCTCTCTGGGTGTGTGCGCCCTGTACAGGCCCCGCTCGCCACTCGCCACCCCATTTGTATTTTTCTGGCTCTTTTTTTTTTATTTTGTGTGCCTGCTTTCGGCAGGGGTACACATATTTATGTGTAGTACATATGTTTAGATTTGTTATTCATGCCATGTAACGGAGCCAGCTGAGCTCTCTATCTCTCACTTGTAAATGGCATTATGTGCTTTGTACATGAGCCGCCTGCCGGTCCTCTGGATTACCCGACAGAGGGCCCTAAGCCCGAATGTCCTCTTATGTATGGCATTGGCATTGGTATGGCAGGAGCAGCGTGCTCTTGGACACTGATTGTTCTGCTGGGCTCCTGAAGTGGCCCCCAAAAAAAAGTGAGGGGCAGTCGAACTTGGAAGCTCAAAACTAGCAAGATGATATTGATATTATTTACTTCTAATAACCAATAGAGGCTAAGCACCAATAAGGTCAAGTTACGGGGGAGCTCACATTGCTTAGACTTTCTTTAATGGCTAAAGATTTTAAATTTTACATAAAATAAATTCCAGATATTTAAAAACGCTGCAAATAATTTATTTATTTATTTATATAGCTATCTAAGAACTACAGTCATCCTAATTACATCTCAATTTACTCTGCAGGAATAAGGCTTCTTCAAACCTTCTATTGTACTAAAGTTACTTCCAATTTTTCCAATTAAATTCCTCAACCCGTGAATCCTCCGGACTCCAACTCGACGGTGGCCCAAATCGTTAGAGCCCAATGCTTGGGCTTTCACTTTCGTTAGCTCGCCGGCAGCGCGGTTGGCTGGCAGCATCCAATAATAAAGCCATTTGGCGGCTAAACGTTCCGCTAAATGTTTGCCATAAACCGGCGCCGGCGTCATAAAACCCAGCTAGATACAGACTCGAGGTGGAAGTGGCGGTGAGGGAATAGTGAATTCTCTAGGAGGAAGAACGACAGCAGCGGCAGCGGCAGCTGAGGGCATCGTGGAGAGAGGAGCAAGTTCAAAAACCCCACGACACGACAACTATCACCGGGACGGGCCTCGCCGGGCAAGAGTGTTGCAATCTGGGTTTATTGTACTTTAAGCGTGCAGAGTTGCCAGCTCTAATTGCGGCTCTGTGTGCGTGAGCCCGTCCGTATCTGTGTGAGAGTGAGTGCTGAGTGTCCACCAGATACGAGTACGAGTACGAGTACGAGTACGAGTACTCATACTCCATGGTGGCGAGGCGGTGGCCCTCGATGGGCTGATGGGCTGATGAGCCCGTGTCCATGTCTATGAAAATGCATCGCTAACTATGTCCACAGCAGATCTAATTGTTTGTATCTGTGTGACTTTGGCCGGTGCAAGTGTGTGTGGCTGTATCTCGTTCATGTTTGCTATAATTTTTTGACGCTTGAGTTAAATTTCAAAGCATCAACGTCTGCGTTCCAGCTCACAGCCCTCTCCGTCTCCATGCGTTATCAATTGGGTATCCAGAGGGTATATGGGGTTTGAGGATTTAAAGATAAATATTTAAATTAATTTAGGAAAATATCAAGGGATCCCTTGTTATAGTCTAAAAATTCTGGCATTTGGCATCCTTCCGAGACACGAGTACATCCATGTACTGATCCATTTTAGAAGGCAAATATCTAGCATGATCTCTTAATTTTTAAATATTCTTTTTTATTCCCTCAAAAGCTAGGCATCACATAGTCGTATTTCCCCCGAGATCATCCGTTCCTACTGCGATTGTTAATGAGGAAGGAAATCGCCCTAATTGGATGTCAACAAACATATTAAACGCGAGCCGCGAGCGTCTGTGATACGAGTATTTCATTGCATTCGCTTTCCCAGTACTCGGTACTTGCCGCTCTCGAATTTCCCCCGCCGCAGCCATCCGGACTCCGGAGTGCTCCCCATGGCAGCAGCGATTGTGTGGGCAGTCAGCCAGTTTCCGGAAACTTTTTCGCGATAAGTTAATTGTATCTGTCGTCTGCAGCCGGTGCCGCTGCCGCTGTTGCGAATTGCGAATTGCAAAGCACAAGGTTTAATTGAGTGAAATTGAGACTGCAATCGCGGCTCAAGCCATAGGCAAAAGGCCACTTATTGATATATCCGGACTGGCAGGCAGCCACAAACAAGTTGCAGTCGAAGAGCAAAGGCAGAGGCAGAGCGGCAAATCACATTTCTCTGCGAGTTCATTCAACCTCGCCCCAGTGAACTTAGCTGAGGTTATTTTTACTCCCAGGCAGCCGCACCTCCAGCCCCTCGCTTGGCAGCCTCCTAGGCCATTCCAAGTAGTTGCAGCCGGAGCAACTGGTCTGGTCTCTGGTCTCTTGTTCGGGCCAAAAGAGCTGGCTGGTTGGCTGCCGGGTTGGTTGCTTGACTGCTGGCTAGATGGCTGAAGACCAAAGCCTCCGGTCTCGCGAGGCACAGCAGATTTATAGAGCCCGCGGCGGCAGCACTGAGGGAAAAGCCAAATAATATAATCTTCAAACATTTTTAACTGTTTTTAAATGGAATCTCTACATTATTTGTTATAAGACTACTTTTTGCAGATATAACAACGCTAATTTATTATATGACTACTGAAAATATATAAATAAAATTCTGTAACTCGTGGAAAATGTATTATTTATTTATTTCAAGTCTGATTAGGTCAGGCTTAAAATAAAGATCTATTCATCAGGTTGTCCCAGAAAACAAAGCTGCATTGGCGTCTCGAGAAATCACCATTTACTGCCGCCAGATTATTCCTAATCTCGCTCGGATATTCAAGTGTTCTGATTTATGATTTTCCCCCAGTGTACGCGGCTGCACCGCTGCTCATTTTATGTTTTGCTTGACTGCAGTTTCTGGTGGTCGTTGTTGTTTCTGTCCGCAGTTGTTGCATGTGACGGGGACGGGGCTGCTTTTGCTTCCTTATTGGGTGAAAATCGCAGCGATGCCACGGTGGGGAGGGAAGTCGATTTTGATTGCCAACAGATTGATTTGTCATTTCTTTCTGGCCGCCCTCACCTCCTTCGACTTCGATATCCATTCAGCAGAATGCGGTGCCTTTGTTACGCATGCGATTCCGGTGCATTGATCTAATGGCCATTGACAGGCGCTGCTCGCTGATAAATTATGAAATCAATAACAGAGCTGTAATAAGAGCGACTGCGCAAGGTTCAGAGTTGGCATGCATAAGATACGCGCACGCACTCTTCAGATACTAGATACACGACAGATCTGAGATACATCCACACACTGCAAGTGCGGCCGGCGCGGCGCGATAATTACAATTACAATTGTCACATATGCAAATCGATGCGGAATTTTCTACAGAGCTCCGTCCGGTGATTTCCATAGCCCTAGCCACTGTTTCTTTGATTGATAGCTCAGAATCAAAGGCAGCTCTTGTTTCTGTACACTCTGGCAGAGTAGAGAAAGCATGTTGCATTCGTTTAACTTCGGGGAGGAGAGTGGAAAAAGAGATGATCAGCAGCTGTATTGATCTTAAAATGTCCATTTGTTTAGGAACTACCATGAATTTAGGCATCAGTCTTCTAAGAACTCAACACTGAACTAAAAAAAACTGAGAAACAATATCCTAAGCTTAAGGAATGAGAGATTACATGCCCTTTAATTAAGATATCATGGTTATTAAAAAAAAAAAATCCATAATAAAAATTCCTTGAGTTATCTCTATGATCTAGATGTCCACACTCAGGGATAGATTGATCTAGGGACTCCTACTGTCGAAGCTGATACAGAATATTATGATCAAGTTTCGGGAAACTTATATCTTCTTCAAAAATCCCCATAGACCTCTTTATCAAGTTAATAAATAATCCCAAAGGGTATCACCAGTTCCGGCCATCGATGCAGTGTTGTTATTCTCGTTGCCGGGCCACTGTGTTTTCATAAATAATTTTGCGTAAGCTGGTCGAGAACACATGGGGAAAGACGCCAAGCCAAACCAAGAGCTGCTTAAGTGCCAGCGAGCTGCGAGCGGAGCCGGGCACCATCGAAGGAGTATCTGCAAGATCTGCGTATCTGCATGATGCGCAAGCAGGCCAATGACCGTTTGACCGCTGGATAATGATCACCGGTCCACATAGGCCACATCCATATGCAGATTCTTATGCATCGCCGCCCACTCTGGCTCTCCAATCGGTGCCATTAACGGAGATCGACCCCTGTGACTTACCTAATATCCTGGCCCGTTCGTTCTTTCATTGAGTTTCGGCAACTGCCGTTGGCCGAAAGGTGCGCGAGAGGCAGCGGCGGCATTTGCATTTGTCGTCACTGCGTCAGTGCGTCTGTGTTATGAACCGACCGGATCGGTTTAGCATATTCAATTCCCCGCGATTTAGCATTACAAGCGACTGGGTACTGGGATCCGGGGGCCCACGCACTCGTAGGTGGCAATTCGGTGGCTGTGTGTGGAAATCAAGGAAAAGTTCCATCACAGTCACGTTTACTTGATTTAATTCGTTGACCAAATCTGGAGTAAAAGTTCACCGAGTAATTTATACGGGAGTGCGAATATCTCTTGCCACCGCCGAGCACGTGGATCACAACGATCTTGGATCAGTCGTTGCCCTGGCCAGGATTCTCTGACGATATATAACAGCATGGCCACAAGGTGATACATACAGGGCAGAGAGTTGGGATATATAACTAGTTGTTGACTCGGATTCTTATAGTTACAGAGGGGCAGAAATGCTGAAGCCTTTAGAAATATATCTTAAATATCTGCAGATACTAGAAATCAACTACAATCCGGGTGAGTTGGACTCCGTGCCTAGAATTAGATGTGACCACTTTGTCTCCCAGCTAATTAAAAGTGTCAAGCAAGAGGAGCCACTTAAGTGGATTGGCCAGTTACCACAATAAATCATCTACCAGTTGGCCAAAAAGCCAGTCGAAGCCGAAAAGCACGAATGCTCAAACTGTCAACGCGGCTGCCACAAACAACGCCGGCAGAAACAATAACAAGTTTCTGACATTGCAATTGCAAATTATTAAAGAAAAATAAATGAAAAAACATAAAAAACTGCAGCATTGCATGGGCAAGTCCAAGAGCAAGAAAAGTCAGCGGAAAATACTGTTAAATGTGCAAAAACCGAACCAAACAACTTGGGGGGAACATTGACCCAAATTTTTATGAATTTCCAAGACCGTTTGAAGGTTTTCCTTAGCAAACATTGCATAAGTAAGCGTAAACCGCAGCAGCCGTCCTGGCTCCCCAAAAATGAGAAGAAAAAATAAACCCAAATCGATCGAATTACAAGGCAAATGCGGCAGGGAAAGTGACTCTGATCGATCATCGAGGGGGAAAACTCACCGACTGACAGTTGTGCCAACAAATGTTGGATGTGGCACGTGGCGCCTTAAAAAGAAAAAGTAAAACAAAAGGTGCAAAACGGAAAGGAAAACGAAAACCCAAACGATGCATAACGAATTCGTTAATATAAAAAAAAGGAGGGGAGAAGGAAAAACTGTTTGGAAAGTGAATACACAACAGCGGAAGCGCCAAAATGCAGCGAGGATGATGTGCATCCGGGGCAGCACTCAAAAAAGGTAGATTTCCGTGTGGATCCCACGCCAGGTAAATCAAACAGCTTAACGGAACCGCAGACGGGATGTCTTAGACAACATAAGGTTAATGGAACCCTGAGGCAGTTTTTCCGTAATTAAACATTTATGGCAAAGCAAGCTGGCAAAAGTTTAAAAATTGTTTTGTAGAATATTCAGACCATCTACGACTTAATATACGAACTCAAGGCCAAGCATCCTTGAAGGCTTCTGTCCTAGCCGCGTGCCAAAGGCTGTGCCGATCATCTTACAAGACCCAAGGATCATCTCAAGGTGAGTCCCATCCCCAGTCCCCGTCACTTAACCCGTGCCAAACCCAAAAGGGTTGCCCGATCCCCGCTCGTGCCAAGCAGCCGCCGTCGTTCCATCGCATAGTATTTCCATGCCGGAAGTCCTCTGGCACTCCCTGCTGCCTCTCTCGTATTTTGTGAGTTTTTTACGTCGTTGTAATAAAACGAAAGGATTTATATTTCCTATTGTGCGACAGATGACACATCTTGGAATCTACCTTCTGTCCGGGCCTCAACAGCTGACTTGGCTACAGGCTGATTTTTGGGTTAAAAAGATGAGAAAATCGACTAATTCCGCAACACTTCTGCAGTTTCATATTTTTTCGTTCGTTTTGGTTCTTTGTGCCTTTGTGAGTGGACCTGCCTCCGGTGTCGCATTTCGCGGAAGCACCCGTCGTCGCTACGGTGGGCCGGCCTGCTGACTCATCTTGAGCGTTTATCCTTTTTATGAGTCGGCAGTTGCGGCTTAAGCCCTTTGAGTTGGCCCGGCTTAGCTACCGCAAATGTCACGTAAAGTGGGCAGTGGCCCAAGCGGACGCGCCGCCGGCTCAAAGACCATTAATTTGGGACTTATGCCACATAAGGATATTAGCATTTTCGCAAGGATTCTCGATGTCTCTGTTTGACCACTGGCGACAGTTGAGATCCTGGGCCAACATCTATATTTGAACGAGCTAAATGGGTCTGCAGGACTAAGAAAGGGGATTAGTAATTGCTTGTTTTAGGTTGACAGGTTTTAAACTGATTCAGCTATATGAAACAGTAGTCAGATTTGGGCAGGATTATTGTCTTACATTTTTCTATTTAGTTGGGCACAATGAAGGACGAACTGATATGGCTAAAACAACTTGTAAACTTGTGAACAATTTGGTGAAGCTGATCAAGGATTTAAATAGATTTATAGAGTAGGAAGTTTCTTCTTTAACCTTTATGGTATTAATCAGGGTATAATAGTACTCTATAATAACTATTTAGCTTAACTTTGTTTGTTATTAAGGACGGATTAAGGAGATCAAAAGTGATTTATTATATCTCCTAGGAAATGTCTAACTCATTAATAGATATACCATCTTTTTCGATCAAGGATTTAGATATATTTTTAGAGTAGGAAGTTTCTTCTTTAACCTTAATGGTATTAATCGGGGTATAAATATAGTATAATAATTATTTAACCTAACTCTTTTTGTTATTAAGAACGGAATAAGGAGATCAAAAATGATTTACTACTTGTATATCTCCTAGGAACTTTCTAGCTAACTATTTAATAGATATTCCTTCTTTTTCGAGATATCTCTTATTAATATGACTTTGTAGGACATTTAATTATTATTTTTACCTAATTTTAACAGAGATTAAATCATCCCAAAAATCCCATTTATTTTCCTCGGTGTACTTTTAAATAGATCTATAGAGTAGGAAGTTTCTCCTTGATTTGAACATTATAATAAACTTTAAGGTATTAACCAGGGTATAATATAGTATAATAATTATTTAGCTTAACTGTTTTTGTTATTAAGGATGGAATAAGAAGATCAAAAATGATTTACTATACCTCCCAGGATATTTATTACTAACTAATTAATAGATATTCCTTCTTTTTCGAGATATCTCTTATTAATATGATTTTCTAGCACACTGAATTTTTATTTTAACGTAAAACCTGAAACTTACTTAATTCTTGGCCAGACGCTATGGATCTCAATTAGCTGCCGAGCCCCGCAAAAAGAAGGTGGAGTCTTCGCTCGCTCGCTGGCGGAGGAGGGGAAGGAGCACCAATAGCGGAGCAGCCAGGATAGCATTTACCTGGAGGAGAGCCTGCGACGCTCACACACACATAGACGCAAGCCTCATGCACAGACAGGGAACGCACACACACGGACGAGAGCATAACGAGGGCACTCGATCGTGTCGCAGTTCGAGTCGGAACAGCTGTTTCGTGAATGAAACCCAGGTGGGTGTACCTCTGCCAAGAGCCGGACAGAGAGAGAGAGGAGCTGAGAAGAGCCCACTCTCTCCCTCTGTCTCTCTCTACCTGGGCCAGGTAACCTGGGCCACATGAATGAAAACCCGATCTCTCCGACTCGCTCTCGCTTAGCTAAGAGAGCGAGATTGGCCCGGAAAGAGCAACGCACCTGCCGCCTGTCGTGCTCTTTCCTCGCTCTCGCTCTCGGTGCTCGGTCGCGGCCAGCGTCGCTGCCGGCGCCGGCGTAGCGGCCGGGCGTCAGGCATTTAAGCTTACGACTTTACGAAAATCAAATCATAAGATCGACAACGTTCCAGCTATATAGACAGCAGCAGCAGTCGTCAGTTGAAACAGAAACCGAAACCGAAACCGAAACCGAGCAAACCAACCTGAGGTTTCGAAGAGTCCGCAGATTTTCACGTAACGATTTTCACGGTGCGGTTCCAAAACCCCAAAAAACACTCAAAAACCAAGTGTCAGTGACTTTCAAATAAATCAAAAAGAATACATACACACACAAAGCCCAAACGTGACTGTATAATCTCTCAGCCAAAAAAAAAAAACCAACAAAGTGGTGATAATAAAAGAACTTACAACAACAGCGCCGGAGAACCAGTATAAAGTTCAATAATAAAGTTGATTCGAACTGAAACAAAAGGAGAGAATCGATTCAAGTATTTTTTTGGTATTCGAAATGGCAGCCTACTTGGATCCCACTGGCCAGTACTGAAGCGAGCTAGAAGAGGAAGCTCTAAGAATATAAATAATATCTAAAATTTATATACAAAACACTGAAAATATGGCCGCCTATCTGGATCCCACGGGTCAGTACTGAAGGAAGGAAGAATCGCACTTTAGAGATCAGAGATCACTCTGCAAAACCCTCGAACAAACA
This sequence comes from Drosophila asahinai, assembly GCA_008042795.1. Lineage (NCBI taxonomy): Eukaryota > Metazoa > Arthropoda > Insecta > Diptera > Drosophilidae > Drosophila > Drosophila asahinai. Next base: position 20,421 of record VNJZ01009400.1, read on the forward strand.
ATCACAAAAACCGTCTCAAAATGTCGCTCGATTTGGATCCCACTGGCACCTACTAAGCTTCAGCCCCTCGAGAGTCACAACTTAAATATTAAATAATCGGGAATACCCCTTGGAAAGAAAGAAAAGAAAGCACAAAACAAACAAAATGCTGGATCCCACTGGAACCTATAGGCGACCCCGCGACTCGCAGAGCACACGCCAAAAGCGTCGACAGCGGGATTGCCTGGATCCGACCGGGCAGTACTAGGGGAGAGTGGAGCCTGGAGCCCCTTTCGTAACGCCCTTTGCCTTAACTCCAAACAACAAATTCTGGGCATGATTGGGGGAGCGCGCTGGCTGCGCGTTCGTGGCCGCGAGGAGACTTCCAGCTGCCGGCGAAGGAGAAAGCTGAGGACCCTCGGGCCCCATCCGATGCGAACTTTTGTATTTATGTAGTTTTTGTGTGTAGAGAGCAGCCTACCATATGCCTATTATATATTAATTATTTATTATCATATTATTTAAATTAAATACTGTTCACTTGCATACACACACATATATCCTATCGCACACCATATATGTTATATATATATATATTATATACTTGTAATTGTTCATGCAAAGAGTATTACGTTTAGTGTCATATCTGTATTTCCCCGAGAGCAAAACTTCATTCGTAATCCTATTTATTCTCTCTTTTTTTTCGACCAATTGTTGAACATTTTGCCAGCGATAAATTTTTGTTTAGACCTTAAGACCTTAAGATATTAAGAGTATTTATATGCGAGCATCCATCCCCATTACACATTACACATACATATTAATATTAAAGAAAAACCATATTTAAAACTGAAAACAAACAACTTTTTCCTTGCCCTTCCACTGCCCGTGGAACTCGTTGGCTGCACAAAATTGTCGCATTAAATTACAAGATTTTCCAGATACACACACACACATCTCTGGGGGATCTCTCGGGATCGGGATCGGTATCGGTATCGGTATCGGGATCGGGATCGGGATTGGGGGATCCCCGCGCAGACAAATTGCTGCCGGGGGAGCTGCGGAAGCGTGAAATATGATTTTCCGAACGGCCGGCGCATACTTGATGAATCTGCGGGCATTAATTAATGTCACTGGGCGGTCGCCGCCGTCGCCTGGAAATGATCAATAAAAAAAATTGGAAAATTGGAAGTGCAACAATAAATATAAAAAGAGTTCTGAAGAGCAAATCTCGCATGCAACGCTCTCATGCGGAAGTAAAAGTTCAATGTTCGTTTGTGCTCCACAAGTGATTAGGTCAATAATAGCACACAACAACAGCAACAACAACAATTGAGAACTTCCACTGCACTCGCATTCTGAGAGCGAACTTAAGAGAGCGGAGAGAGCTAAGCTTTTGCCTCTCCTGGCAGTCCGCAGCCAGTTTTTCCGGCTCCTAAGAGAGCAGCGAGCGGCCTGCGCTATTAATAGATATGTACATACTCGCACATTAGCTTTTCAGTATGAAGTTCAGGGAAATCCACTCGCGGCAGCGGCAGCGGCAGCAGCGCGACAGCTGATCGAGCGCCAAGGTTGCTGCGGATGACGTCGCCATCGCCTAACGGAAAAGCTTTCCCACACACACACATTGCATTGAAAAAGTGCAATTGAGCGATCATCATCCGCATCAATTCCGTTCCGTTCCGATCCGGTCAGGTGCAAATCCAGGTGCCCAACGATCTTCCCAGGCCCCCACACACGCGCTGACCTAGTTAACGGGGATGTGTGGCTCTCGGTGCTCGTGTGTTCATTCATAAGGCCTTTTTGGCCACAGACACACCACAGCCAGCCAGACAGCCAGACAGACTGCCAGCCAGTCAGCCAGCCAGCCAGCCAGCCAGCTCGCAGGCCAACTTGTAACGCCCCGAAAAAAAAACACACACAGCTCAGTGGAGCCCTAAAGGGGGAAAGAAAGTTCAGAGAGAGTCTTTGGATACCCTTGCGGATAAATATCCCTTAATATTATTTTTATTTGGGTATTTATTTGCTTAAGTTCAAATATTTAAAGATTAAATAAATAAGTAAGTGATATATAACATTTTAGATATTATTTATTAGGAAACCCTAATCAAAAGGCTAAGGAGAAAGGTTGAAGGTTGTTGATAGGTAAAGAACCTCGATTAATAAAATAGAGCCCTAAAGGGGGAAAGAAAGTTCAGAGAGTCTTTGGATACCCTTGTGGATAAATATTCCTATACTTAATATACTTAAAGTGGTTTATAACATTTTAATTATTATTATTTATTAGGAAAGTCTAATCAAAAGACTACACAAACATGAGTTTAACCTTTCTAAGCGTTGTCTTAAAAATATACTCAAGCAGTATAACGAGTTTAGTATAAATTTTATACTTAAAAATATCAAATATATACTACAAAGTATAATTTGTATACTCCAAAGATTCAATTGTGTATTTTCGAGTATTATTTTTATACGAACCTACATCGAAATTTCGATAACATATCGCGTTAGCTGGAATTTAGTGCTTTTCTGTTTGTCGCGTTAGTGATTATTCTGAAGTCTTGGTGCAGATGAGTATAAAATGTATACTTTCGTAGTATCAAATTAATAAGCATCTTATTAAGAAATTTTGTATACTCAAGAGTATAGAATTCATGTAACAATCGTATAGGTTCTATGATGATTTTTTTTGGGTGTAGGCTTTTATAAAAAAAAGGAGAAAGGTAAAGATCCTTGATAAATAAAATATAAACGAAAAACTGGCATATTATTTGTAGTGTTTATTACTTTAAACATTGTTAAAATGGTTAAATATTTCAATAATGAAAGTTTACAAATTCTCAGATTTTGTAAATACGTATTTAACTCTAGATATACTTTATAATCAAGTTGTAGAGCACCTTAGCACCATAATCTCAACAAATAAACTTCTTAAAATATGTTAAGATCATTAATATTAATTTAATGCTATAATTATTCGCCAAAACATTAAATATTATTATTAAAAATCAATAAAATAAACTAGTTCCTTCAAATATACCTAAAAATCTTTCTGGCATATAAAAAGACTTCTTTATTTCAGCTTTCCTGAAGACTTTCTTCCAAGCTAAGTGTGAATTCTGGGAACAAGAGCCTTTATATATCGAGGGAAATAAGGGTATTCAAATGAGAGCCCACAAGAGCCAAAATCCCGATCCGAATCCGCGAGCAGAACTTTCTAAGTGAAAGTTGGCCCGGGGATGAAGCTACTAGAAAACTTCGGCTCTTCGTCTGACTTTTAGTCAGTCACTCGGAGAGCGACGGGATGACAGGCCCCGATCCCCCCCTGTACCCCTTGCCCCTTGGTGGTACGCAACTTCGTCCCACACTCACCGATACTCACACACACACTCACTTGGCGGCAGTATAACTTGACCTACATTCGTGCAAGACAATAACAACGAAAAAAAGCAAGAAAATACACACGAAACAAAACCCATATACCCAACCCGTACTCCGTACTCCGTACCGTTCGCCCGCTCGGGGGAGCTGAGAAAAGAAAAAGCAAGAAATTTCCAACGGTACATGGGCCGGTCGTCGGTCGTCGGACGTCTCTGATTCAATATATGAATCGGCAGGGCTTCACATTCACAGGGGCGGCCGTCCGTTCAAAATTATTATCGTAAAATTGATTTCATTGAAGTCAAGTCGCAGTCGCCATCGACGGCTTCGTTGTCCCCCCTGTCCCGTTGCCCCTGATCACATATGTATATCTTTTTGGTACACTTCGCTTATGTATTTTAATAATTAGGCGAAAGGTGAATAAACTCCGCCGCCGCTACTCTGTGTTTAATTTACACATTTCGGTAAAAGAAATCGAGTCGGCCGACTACTGCAGCTCGGCGTGGTGGCTCCGTTGGTTCCGCATTTGGAAAACGCTAGAAGACACCACAAATAGAAAGCGACAGTGGATGTCAATTCAATCTGGGACACCTCAGGCCACAGGCCGCTCTCCAGATAGCTCAAAAAGTTCCACAACAAGTTCGGACTGATTAAAACAAGATGTACCTAAAAATTATATAGAAAAATAACTAATTTCAATGATAGGAACATAGGAAAGTACTTTTAGAAAAGCTAAATCAGTTATGATGTGATATAATCTCAAATGGGATTTTAATAAAATGCATGTTCTATTTACTTATCAGTATAATATATAATATAATATAATATAATATAACGTGTACAATTTTATTTAAGTACCATCATCATTTATATTTTAATATTATTGTAAAATTATTTAAAAAATGAAATCGGTGGTTCCCCATTTACTATTGGTATAGCTTTATAGATATGAGTCATATAGTATGATGAAATTAAGATGTGTTAAGATAGTTACTGTAGATCAAGGCTTATTATGGTCAGATCCATTTTAACTATCCAAAAATTCATAAATAATGATAAGAAACGGAAATAATTTGAGGTACAAAAAAAGTATTGTTTGTACCACTATTAACTATAAGAAAACAAATAATATTTTTACATAATCTTTACAAAATAAAATACCTTTCTGAATGGCATTCCTAAAGTAAGTACAGTAGTTTTGCAATTCTTTATTAATTCAAAATTATATTAATACCATTTAACACAACTGTGTACAATTCCCTAGTAAATTTCCCTTTTACACCCACATTTTCTTAATAATTGCATTCGAGTTAAGTCCACAAGCATCGTTGTAAAAGCTTCTCTTTCACTGATGCTTTTTCCCCGGAGCAACAAAACAACAACTGAATCCGAAAAGATAAACAACGAGCAGCACTCTCACTGCTTTTATTTTTTTGGGGCATCACGAAAAGGTCAATGACATGGTCCAATTTCCAGAAGATTGTCGCTGCGAGCATCTCTGCCTGCCGTTCGATGTGCGTTGTTTTCAGTGTAAACAACCAACAACGGCACCCCAATGAAGACGAGACAGCGCAGCGTCAAGAGCAATGAAGCGAACGGACAGAGCGCCAGCGAAAACAAATTCAATTCACTTTCTATTCCAATGAAAAATCGCTCAAAGCTCTAGCGGTGGCTCGAAACAAAAACAAAAATAAAAAAAAAAAACAGAAAAAAAAAGGCTAAAAATCAACAACAGTAACAACGAAAGTGGTCTTGGTCTTGGTCTTGGTCATACAATCCATTGATCTTCAGTCGCTTTCAAGTGGGGTAAACAACGGAGCACGCCTCAACAGCAGCAACATCTACGCCAGCAACACGGAGCACGGAAAGAAAATAAAATAATTTAATAATAGAATAAAATAAAACTAAAACTACTAAGGATTTACTGAGTTTTTTTAACCTTTTCGCAGCAAAAGACGAATTAGACAATACAATTGTGTCAGTTATTTCAAACAGAGATCTCCTCCCTATTATTAATATCAATTTTATTTTAAGAGCTATAAACAATATCCTTCCTAGCTTTAAGCTTTAAGAACTATATTTATTTACAAATTATTATACCCTCATTTACGTGTTTTCCCTATTTATTTCAAAGTTTAGCCGATTATTAAAGTTGAAAAAATACTTCCCACATAAATATTATCCCCAAATATAAAACCAAATAATTTCCAGTGTACTAAAATTTGAAAGCGACTCCAAAACTAAGTTTGAATGTTGTTGTTTGTGTTATTTCTTTGACTTTAACGGTTTCCGTTTTTTGTGTGTTGGTTTTTTGTTTGTTTGTTCACAACACAACCAACGAAAGCACAAACAACAAACACACCAACACCAACACCAACAACAGCAGCCTGCACAGCAGCAGCAGCAACATTTGTTGTTGTTCATTTGAATATCTAGTGAAAATTTCACCCAGACAAGTGCCTTTTGTTATATATTCAGTTTCAGTTTCATCTCCATCTCTGGGGGTACCTTCCACAAAAATATGAGAGTTTCTCCTAATTTGCAAATATTTTTACTTTTTTTGGCAAAATAAACAACAACAAAGGAGAGAAGATAAATATTTTAAATATTTTCAAAGCCGTTTATGGCATAGTTTTAGGACGATTCACGTGCCAAATGCTGGATTTCGGCTTAAGCAGGCATTAGTCATGAGGCGATTTGTATTTGACTCACCAACGGGGCGTATGCGCAATATGCAGGCTAAATGGGTCGCCCGTCTTTGCCCGCGAATGGTGGGGTTTCGGTTTTTCCTGGTAGTCAGCGCAGACTTTGGCCAGCGGCCAACCAAGAACCCTTTGGGCCAGAAAGACTTAATAGGCCAACAGGGCAACAAAAATATGCACCGGGAGGCACGTACGAATGGGAAAATAGATGGAAAAGCGCAGTATGAAAAGTGAAAAGTTTGCCAGCGGCGGGGCAGGCGGCGATGATCGGCGTTGACAGGAATTGTTGGATGTCTTGGACTTGGTTTTGCCAATTGCAAATTACGTGCCATAAAAGCCAACTAGTTTGGCGTTGGTGTGGGCAGTCTTGCCTGCAAAATTCACCCACTCACTCACTCACTCACTTGGTTGGCCGCAGTGCAAACTCGCAAACTCGCACTTTCACGTCTAATGCCAAAACACGTTGCAATTTTCATTGCTTGGCACTGACTTTAGGCTTGTTGGCCAAGTCCAAGTTAACCAATTGCGCAGCCAGTCGCGAAAATAGCCACGCTGTTTGTATATCTAGTACTTAGTGGCGTGCCTAGTGCCTGTTTGCAGCCACTATCAGTGACGTCAGCAGCGGCAGGCAGCACCTGTGCAAACGTCGTCGTCGTCGGCGTTGAAAATTGCGTAAGATGCCTCGCGTTTCAGTCCCCAGCATCATCTCCCGCTCAGCCCGATCAGCCTGCTCCACCCACTCGCGGCTAGATTGTGTAATAAGCACATGACAATTAATTAATAGCACCCAAAACAGCAGCAGGCACTCGTAAAATCAAACAAAAATAACTTCGAAAGCAGACAAGTGCGCCGTTTTTGCGACAATTCAATTAAAATCCTATTACACATTGTTTTTGGCCATGCGCGGCCCTTGAATTGGGTATATCGAATTTCGGCAGCCAATTGAAACTTTAAACAAATAAATACGATTTTATAATAATGTATCAGTAATGTAATTATTTATTCATTGCATTAATAGTACTTTCTTTGGTATAATAATACTTATATTGGTCAACTTACTAAATTTACGATAACTATTTTTGATAATAAATTAAGTACACTTCAAGTAGCTTAGGAACGAAAGATATTTTACTGAAATTCTTACTTAACTAAACTAAGGGAATTGTAATTGTTGAAGAATTAAATAAATGCTAAATAACATCTTTTTTTTGAAGCGTTATTGTAGAGCTTTAAAAATAATATGTATCTTAATGTAATCTTAAGTTTAATACAGGAAGGACTTATTGAACTGTAGATCTAAATTAATTGCAAAAGATATAAATAAAACCTTAAGTGTTAAAAATTATTATTTGTTAATAATTAAGTTCAGGATGTATAGACTTAGATAGATAACAATATCTTTGATTGGTTATATTTAATTTAAGATACGAAATGCTTACTATTAATTATAATCAATTTTATCCCTGCTAGAAACTATTGCAATACTGATTGATTAATCATAAAAACTCTACTTCTAACTCTAAAAATGTACCCTTTAAACCCTGTTACAACTCCTTAAGAGCATCAATTATTCGAATCGTCTTTGGGGCCACATTATTCATAATTGTTTTGAATGTAAAAGTATCAAAGTATATTTGGGCAAAACGGAAAAAAAAAGACCTCTCAAGTTTGGAGCTCCCCCCCAGACGACAAACGAAACGTGAGCTGGCTGACGCACACACCCAGGCAAACACCTTGCTACCTGTGTGTGTTTGTACACCTGTCAGGTGAGACGGAGACTCTTGTACGCTTTTTGTTTTTCCTTTTAATTTGTGTGTGCTTTTTTTTGTGTGCCCGAAGCTGAAACCAATCCATCTAGCGCCTCTATCAGCATAACAATTAAGCTTAAATACTTTTTGCTTACTGACTGGCCCCAAAATGGGATTATTCACACTTGATTAGAGGCATGTGAAAATGTTTATTTTATCCCCCCCGAAGACATGCATGTAGCTATCAAAATTCATTCAAAATTAACAATCAAGAAGAACGAGAACCGCTGGACTACGTGACAATATTTTGTGAGAAGCGCAGAAGAACAGAAAATTAAATGCAGATCAAAGATGGTAAAGAAGACGACAGAAAAAAAGAAACTTAATTTGCCTTAAGAGTCGTTGTAAATGTAAATGTGACGCGATCTTCGAAGAGGTATTTTTAAGATACCGAAATCCGAAGTGTGTGGATTGAGCTTTTAATGCATTTCAGTCCGCAGGCCAAAAATATTTCCCACCTTGCGGCCGCCACATAAGAAATGAATTGAAATAGACGAAATAGACGAAACAAATAAAAATAAAACATAAATAAACACACACACACACCGTCACGACAGAGAGAGGGCGACCAGCATAGCAACATACATACAAGAGACAACAACAAAAGGCAAGTTCATTGAACTATTTGTGAGCTTTTTGGTGTGTGCCTGTAAATGTTTGTATCTGTGTGTTGGTCGCTGGTCGCTGGTCGCTGGTTTCTTTAGTTTTATTCGTGGATTATGGTATCATAGCGCATAGCTTCTTCTTCGAAAGGTTTCCGTCTGCTGCTTCTTCTCCATTTTTTTTGTATATATTCTTCTCTTTTTTTTTTTTTTTTTTTTTTTTTTTTTTTTGTTTGAGGTGTCATGTGCTGCTTTGGGGTCTTGGATTTCGGTCTTTGTTTGCTGGAAGTCGATTGTAATGTAAACTTTTATAATGAAATTAAAATTGATAGCAACACACAATTGTGATTAATCATAATCGGCAACACACAGGGAGAAAAGTAAGGAATGGGATGATAAGTGATGTTTTCTGGTTTTAATAGGAGTTTGGATCTAGCAGATAAAATTTTATGGCGCAATATTACAAGATTTTAGTATTAAGAAAATTCTTTCCTAAAAACCTAAAAAAAAACCTAAAAAATAACAAACTTATTTTATTAATTATACTTACCCCCTTTTTCTAGCAGATAAAATTATATGGTTTGGTAATAAGCTGTATTACAAGATTTTAATATTAAGAAAATTCTTCCCTTACTTAACAACAAATAACAAACTTATTGTATTAACTATACTTACCCCCTTTTTCCCTGTGCATGGGAAGTTTACCCTTTTTGCTGGGCCCTCGGTAGCAGGCTTATATATATACCTTAGCTTTCAGCCAAGTCATTGTCCATCCCGGAATGCCCCCGAAAACCAAGCCCAAATTAACCCATTATTTGAAATCCACACTCTTAGTCTCCGACATTTAATTCACCATTAAAAAGCGGAGGCAAGCGAGGCGACCTTGAGATTAGCAGGTGAGAAGTCCATAAAAATCAGGTCCCCTCTGTTTGTATTAATTTCAATTAAATGTCGAACAATACTTTGGGGCTTGTTACGATTGGGAGTATTCCTAACACACATTAAGCCGGGCGAAACTCGTCTGCTTGCTGGCAAACAGAATGCACTCAATTAACTTAATTTAAAATTTATTTTTATTCAAGTGTGTCGTTTTTTATTTGTCGTTTTTGAACTGCGTCAGTGTCTGAATAGTCTTGGGACTATGCCAGACGCAGCCGCCGGGCGCTGTGCACATTAGTCTTATTGTTATTATATTTCTTTGTTGCACAGATTAGTACCAATTAATTAATTTAACGTATTTTAAGCGAAACAAGTATTTTACTTTGTTTATTGTTATTTTTGGTGGAATTCTTATTTTGGGAAAAATACAATATATACAAATGGAACCGGTATATGATGTTAAGCAGAGGTAGAAGCAATTACATGGGCATAATTGGAGTTAATATTGGAGATATATTTCCAAATCATTTTTCCACTTGCTAGGAAAATAATTTAGCTAATTTCTATCCTTACTTTATATATTACGAATGCAAGGATTTACTTAAGTAATAACAAAATAATACCTATAAAATCTATCAATGGTACTATGATAATAATATGTTTATTGTTAAATCACAGTTTATAAATAAAATTATTATTACTCATTAAGTAAACTCTGAACTTGTAAATCCCAAGACTTATTGCTCTCCAGTTAAAATTATCAAAGTTCAAAATATAGAATGACGTTCACCCCATTTATGGGCACATGTGTCGTATTAAAAGTTTGGCTTTTGCATAAATCAGATCCCATATCCATGCAAATGGCTCTAAGGCGTTTAATGCACAAAATGCGCCACAGAAAAAGCCCGTCAGCACCCGCTCCCCATTACCACCTACGGCCAGTAACAGCGATCGCTGCTGACAACATAAATAAATAATTAATAAATTAGAATAAGACGGAGGAACAGCGGCGGAGCACATGAGCCCGTTTACGTGTGAGAACTCGTGCCACACTCGCTCGGCGCAAGCGTCAAAGCCAAGTTCAATATCAAATAACACGCGCTATGCTCGAGCTTGAGATCAGTCAGCTCAATGATCGGCTGGGAAAAGACGCCTAGTCATAGTTAAACACACACACACACGGGCACAAAGCATACAGAATGCAGTGCAACCTCGATAGAGTGAACCAAGGAAGTCAAAGGTTTTCACTGTGCATATTCTTATTTAAAATATTTACATAAAATAAAATAAGGAAATAATATTAGTTTTATATATGCATTATCAGACGAGTCAGTGAAGCCATATCCGTTTGTCCGTCTGTCCGTTTGTCCGTTTGTCCGTATGAGCCTTTAGATCTTAAGGACTATAATAGATAGAGTTACCAAATGTTGGGCAATATTCTTATAGGTTGCAGGCAGATCATGTTAATTTTAAAAATTGTACTCGCCTACTTCCGCCTACACATATCATAAACATTTAATTTTTAAAGATTTAGCATTGCATTCTGTTTTTTTAATAGGAGAAACATTTTTACAATTACCATGCATGCAAACAATATCTGAAAATATAACATATCTACCTTTTATAACCCTCAAACCATTAACAAATAATAAATTGTTAAAAAAGTCCATACAATTGAGTGTTCACTGTATTAAATACGGAGACTGATCTGATGGAGAACAGGAAGCATTACGATGATAAAAACGCCATAGAAGGCGACTTGCAATAAATCAAAATTAGCAGCATACAACTTTGGGCCAAAACACACGCCCTTTGGCCGCGGCCGAAACTTCACCTCTCTCCCCGCCGATTCACCGTTTCCATCGCACACATTCGCCTTCCCTCCCTGTCGCTCGTAAGTGCAGGTTGCAATCAATGCCGTAATAGCAACAACAGCAATAACAACTTCCGTATTTCATGCGCTGTAATTTAGCTCAAGTAACAAAATGCAAAGCCAAACTAAATGTTGACGGTGACGACGCGCCGCAACGCTGCGACTTTCAGCTGAGAGCTGCCAAGTGCACTGGGAAAAAAACTAGATTTATTTTTTATAAATTACTTAAAGCTTAAAATGATACATTTATTATTTAAGGGGAACGAAGTGAAAGAAGAGTGTCAATAATAACATTAATAAAATATGTAAGCATCTTAAAATGTATTACAATATTATTAAAAGAATATTTGGGACTAAACAAACATTAACGTGTTTAACATTTTATTCCCCGAGGGGAGAAGGTCTTAATTTTAAACTTCATACGTCGGTAAAGTATAATATTAACCCTAATTAACTTATTAATTTTTTTTTTATAATAAAAATATTCCATTCCAAGCTGAAATTCTTTGTCACAAATATGAACTGATTTCAAATATTATTCCCAAGTCTATTAAACCATTTTTAAATTATCAAAAAAATATGTGATACATTTATTTATAAAATTGATAAAAGAAACTAGATTATACTTATATTATTAAATATTACTTATTTATTTGCAGTGTACTATCTGGAATCAACGGCAAAGTGCCAGCTGTAAACTGCAATCCAATACTTGCAATCTGTGAGCTGGCGGACCGAAAGGCGACTCTTAGCACGTCTGCATTCGATGGCCGGCCACTCGCTGCTGCGATTTGATTCGATTTCGTGTTTACATACAAATTGACATAATTTGTTTATAAATGTTTAATGATCGGCGGGTGGCCAGGCCCAGACGCAGACTGTTTACCATTGCAATTGTGCAAATATACAGGCGATCGCAGAGTCCGAGTCAAAGAACAGGCCAAATGGTAATGTAGATATCAAAAAATGCGAGGCCCAGCACAGAGCAGCACTTGTGACATTTGCTGCCATAAATTAGAATACTTAATGCACCGCGAGACACACGCAGTTGTTCAACATCATTTCAGACAATTTATAAATAATATTAATTGATTGAACAAACGCCGCCAGATAATTAGACTTATTTACAAGTCTAACTCGTTGGCAGCAGCAGTGCCAAAAAAGACCAGAACGAAAGCAGGCAATGAACATAAATAAAATCCCATGAAATTCCCAAATCCAGAAAATCGTGCGATTAAAACTGGATATGCATATCCTTAACTTTTTTTTCTCCCCCAATTCGGATTTTTATTATTGTAGAAATGTTGAAATTATTGTCATGATTGCATAACACCGAAATCGTCAGCCAGAAAAAGAAGAAGCAACCAAATGCGCAGCCGGGAACGTTTAAAGAACCAAAAAAATAAAATACAAAAATAAGGAATAATAAGGGGGCAAAAAATAATTAACATATTCTTATATTAAGTTGGCTGACGAAAAGCTTTTGCATATAATTAAGGGTCTTATGTACACAATAGCTTCAACATTCATAGTTAATAACAGAGTCAATTTGAAACACCTTTATTTTTAGATATTGCTACGTAAATACTTATATTGTTGGCAGAGTCACTACTTCTTGGTCTTTTCTAAGGTGTAAATAATGTCATTATTGACTTGATGTGAATGTATTAAAAACTATCCCGGACTCAAGATAGACATGAAAGTTAGCTACGTAAAAATAATTCTATGGAACCTGTGTAAGATATATATTATGTTTAAAGTGCAGATTCTTATAAAATATAATAATATATCTAGAAGTCAATTCGATTAAGAATTTAATAAGAGGGCCCGGTTAATGTCTTATAGTCACTTCGTATAAATATTAAAAGTATTTCCAAGAGATACAGCTCAAGATCAATCTATGTCAAGCTTTTTATTTTATTCTAGAATATTATACATTTTTTTTTTACCGAACAATAAACTCCACAGAATTGATGGAGTGTTAGATCGATTTATTCTAACAAAATCAAAATTTAAATTCGCTTTTCAACTGACGCAATCGAAGGCATCATATAATTTGTATTAAATTAATAATATATTACCATCGATTTAGCGAAATCTACCCGTGCAACACATATACATAAGTGCATTATTAGCACTTTCATGGAATTGAGAATGAAAATGTCAAATGGGAATCGCCGGTTGTTGGCGATTTGAGTGCGTAATAGAGGGTTATGCCGGTGGACTGTTGACCAAAGTCGAGTAGATCGGTCTCTCTGACATGTAGCTGCTGGCCATTACAATTATTATTACATATTAACATTTGTGGCATTCTTACATACTTAATACATTATTACAGTAATTTAATAACATGTTCTCATGGCCAAGCCAGCAGCCAACCTGGTTGTAGTGGAGTGCCGCCAAGTGGATTCCGCCCGAGAGCTGGATGGAGTGGATTGGATATATATTGACAGTATCGCCCCGCTGCATATTTTAAAGAGTCGCCAGCGATTACATTGTAGCCCCAACAATAACAGGAGGTCATAATGAACGACACTTTACGGGCAATCCGCTCCACTGCTCCATTGATGGCTCAATGGGGTTCCGTTCCTGGTCAAATCGCAGATACTCGCATCAAATATCACGATTTTCAGCTGTCAGGCATGGGGAGTTGCCGTAGATGCGGATGCGGACTCGGACATCTGAGACAGATTGGGGTTCGCTTCGCTTTGGCTGGGCTCGGTTTGGTTTGGTTTGGTTTGGTTGGTGGAAAGTGAAAATGCATCGGTCTAATTATAACACGTGATATCATCGGACGCGCATGATTTATGCGCCGAGTGCACCAGATCCGGCAGCAACAATATCGGCCAGAACCTGATTGGATTGTCTTGGATTGGACTGTGCTCCGCCGCCGCCCGGGGAGAGATAGGGAGAGCTCAAGTTCAATGTGGAAGCGGCTAATCCGAGCCGGTAGACAAGGCAGCCCCTTGAAAATGGAAGCGCCTCACTCGCCATCTAATACACTGAGATTAAAGCATAGTATATACAAAAAAACTACGCATTATTCATAAAGTTGCATAGTTTCTGACAATTCTATGATGAATTTAGTATCCATAACGCTTTCTGTGTCACTCTAAAATATTTCTTTTTATTTCCAATTATAACGAGCTTTATAAAAAGTATTATTATTTTCCCTCTGTGTGGGGGCCTCCACCATCATCCACTCGATACGCCTCTGGACACCCAAAACCGCAAACCTCGACGTGCAAAATGTCTATGCAAATGCCGGCTGGCAACCCCTCTCACCTCTCGGGTGCGCGGCTTTTTTGCACAAACAATTCCATTTCGCTTTTAATTTCTCTGCGCTCACATCTTTTTTTCTGTGTGTTTGTTTGTCAACTAAATTGGGTCTAGTTTATGCGGTTTTTATGAATCTAACCTTAGTCATGATCATGAAATGCTCCAAACTGTTCCACTGGGCTGCAATTAGGGCATGAATAGGGGATACTCAGTGCCAGGCTACCCTCTGCAGAAAAGAGGCTCGAAATTGGATAACAAGAGTAGAAGATTGGGATGATTGTGTATGAGATGAATACAAATGATACCGAGGCTTTGTATAAGAAGGAATGGTATCAGTTTAAGGAACAATACAAATAATATAATATATATACATTTTTAATATAGTATACATATGGTAATGTAGAAGCTAGCTTAAATTAACAACACTTTGATTCTTTTTAAACCTAGAAACTCATTTACAACCATTCCAAATATTTATTTTAATCATTAACAAATTAGTTCTATAGATGGGATTTTGTTATATTTTTAATAGAAATAAAATCCAACATTATAAACAATAGACCGGAGAAGTAAGTTTAACAAAAGATGCCTAGCAAACATAACTTATTTTCTGACTAAACAAACATGATTTTGCAGGCTAAATAAATAATATAAAAGGTATGAAAAATAAGTGCCCTTAGAGTTGATAAATAAATAAATAATAAAGCGAAGTATTATTCTTCCCAGACTGATGATGGGCTCCGTTCTCCGCACCGATCGCTGAGCGATGAACCCCCCCAGAAGAGACGACTATTGACACATTTGGCATTCGGCGTTTCGGCTTCAAACAAGCTCTAAATCAAGTTCAAAGTCAAACAAATTATCAGCAATTTAGCTGATGATCAATAATAGCAGGCGGGCATACATAGAAAAATCCCCAAGCAGCAAACGCCCAAAAACATGAAACATGTTTGGTTTTAGCTGGAGTTTGGGCTTCAGACTTCTGTTTATATTTAGTTTTTGTGCCTTTTTTAGCTGTAGCTTCAGTTTGGGCAGGCAAAACAAAGCGACTAGCCAAACTACTTACTTACACTGGCTGCTGCTACTACCACTAATCAACACAACACAGCACACATCGCACATAAATGCAAATAAATAATTAAAGGCAAATATACACGGCGGCAGTCGGGGCAGGCAACAACAAATCAACGCGGACGGCAATATTTTGGCAGCGAACTTGTTTAATTTGCATACAGAGTCAGTCTCACCGATACCAATACGAGTGATAACCCCCTGGGAGCCTCTGCCGAGGGGGGGCCAGGAGGCCCCCGCAGATGCAATTAAAAAGGCGCGCGCGCGTAGATCAAGTCAGCTGATGATGGGCTCGGATTGGTCGGGAGCGAGCGCACGGATGAGCTGGGAACGGGGCGCGGAGATCTCCGATCCGACCACTGGAGCCGGCTGTCGGGGTACAAAATTTAAATACATTTTTTATATGCACTTTGTTGACGTTTTTTTTTTTCGCCTTGCCGCTGTTGAATTTTGCTCGGAATTCAGGAATCGGAATCGGAATCTGGTGTGTCGAAACTAGTTCGTCGCAGAATTAGTGCAGTAAATATACAAAAAAAAAAGAATAAATAAAAAGTATAATGTATATAAATATGCACGGCTGTGTGCGAGATAAATATGTATGTACTTGGACTGCTAAAATGAGCTTTATTTAGCGTGTTCTATTGAAAGGACAATAAACTCTCGGCGGACCGTCAAGGTCAACCACATCGCATTAGAAGACGTCGATCGATTCTTATTCGGATATACGAATCTTTGTTCTAAATTCAGCTCAACTTGATCGCTTTGGTTATGCAAATGTCTCTGGTATTAACTAATAAGCTTGTCAGTATGGGGGCTTATGAATTGCATTGATATTGCAATGGAAAATATTTGTCATTGCAGGAAGGAAGAAATGGAACCTGTTAAGGATCTTCCTTCTAGAATTCAAATGCAATTATTGACCTCCACAATTTTATGAATGTTTTATTTTGAATGAGTCGTCCCAAATTAGGTCTTATGGTTCCTGGATTTTCATAACAGCTGATTTTCTGCTTTCATGGATGAGGATAGGTCTTGTTAGAGCAAATCAGCTTGGTTCTTCCTCCTGTTCGATGTCCTAGCAGCAAGGATAGCCACAGTAGCAGCCGCCACAGGGTCCACACGCGTAGCACGGACCACAGACATTGGGGCCGTAGCAGGGTCCACATCCTCCACAGGGGGAACAGCAAGGACCACAAGGTCCACAGCAGGGTCCACAGGGTCCGCAACACATGATTAATCCGTACAAGTTCTAAAAAGTAAAAGGTTCCTAAAGGTTTTGGTTCTTATTTTTATTTATTTCTCACTTACTTTGAACCGACCAAAGAAATAATTTGAGACTACACAAAAAATTTAGATGTTTTCAAGGCGAGTACACGAACGATAATGATTTAGAAGGTAAGATCATACAGGAGAATGAAACATGGATTTGACAGAAGGATCTATGGTTGCCCTTTTAAAGGTAAATAAATTAAAATGTAAAAAACATCGAAGTAATAAGATAGATGAATTTACAACAACCATCCATAAGTATACTTCAACCCTGCAGTCTCCAAAGATAGTCCAAAATGTATCAGAATCCCTTTGTTTCACGCGTAAATGATAAGTTTTAATCACAATTATATTTCCGCAGTGCATTGTAATACATAAAATAAATAAAATGAGATTTAAATTTGTTGTTTTGTGACCGTGTCATGTGTTCAATGCACCCGCGGCTGAACTTCGAATCGCTGCCGGTTCTCAAGTCGAGTTCTGCGCTGCAGTTTTGTTTACTCTTGATTTTGTCGTACTTTTTGATTAAGTGCATGGCGCATAGTAGCCGACTCCGACTCCGACTTCGAATCCGATTCCGATTCCGAGTATATATACGCAAGTGTATATAAAGTTCATTATCTGGCTGAAGAGCCGTGTTGTTTCCAGCCCAGAATGTCGCATTGAAAGAGGTCACTCACCAGAGATCGGGATTGCGCCTTGGATGTCACTCGTGTAATTGAGCACAATTTATTTTATTTGCTAACGATTTTACGATTTCGCTTAATTAGCTGCCCAAAAAGCAGGAAGCCAAGCCAGCTAGTTGGATCTATATGTGCCCTGACCGAGGTATATGCTTATACAATGACTCGTATTTTTGCATGACTGAGTCAGTCCGGGACGAGCACTCATTCGGGCAGAAAAGTATGGGTTTGCAAATAAAAAGCGCATAATAGGCGTTTAAATGCCATTTTCTCAGCAAAATGGTCGGGCGAAATATCAAAAATTCGAATTATATGTTTTGCAGCATGTTGATTAGAACGAAATATGTGTGTGTTCTGTGTGTGCGCGGAGAGGGAGGAAGGATCGGTCGGCAGAGGCAAAAACCACACCGGAGAAGCGCACAGAAGTCCTGTCCCTTCTAGCTGAAATATTTTTGGGTAGCATCTCGCATCCGATGAGACACGGACAAGTCCAACTCAAAGTCTGAATGCTTCTTATTTTGCTGCACTTAAAAAAATCTAAACTAAAGTAAATCACAAAAATATTAATAATTTTATACCGAAAGTCTTTGCTACATTAATTACTTTGATTTGCTTTTGTATATAAATACTGATATATATAAGGCATAAGAGCTAGAAACTATTTAATAATATACAAAATAACCCATTAAATTCTGTTGCGATTTGTATCCATTTATTTTGATTCATTTATTTTTCCCCGTGTGGGTTCTTCTTTTTTTTGTGGCTTGGAACTCTGGTCAATAATTTTGTGAGGGTGCCGCCAAAAGGGCAGCAGACGCCGCTCTAACTCAGTTTTTTTCTTCATATTTTTGCTGGTCTGTGTTGGAAATAGATTATTGGCAATACATATGTATACAAATATTTTTATTTCGTCTGGCGACGTGTGGAGAGTTCAAGGATTTTTCTTGGGTTCAGTGAACCAAATGTCTTTCCTCCGGCCGGAAATATCAAATTCGGTTTAATTATGGCCCCTCCCTCGCTCAACTTATTAATATAAGTTTGATGAAAAGTGAAACACAATGGGCACACACAGATGTCATCCATGACAAGACGCTGAAAAGCGCTGAATAGTGTGCCAGTCAAACCCAAGGAAATCAATATCCGCCAGGCGTAAGTGTGCGCCCTAATGACTTGGGGGCGTGGCGGTCGCAGGGCCAAAGGTGAGGAAGGGACTGAAAGGGTAAAAAGGGGGAACCGACTCACAGGTAACCCGAGTAGCCGAGGAAAGTGAAGAAAGCACGTGCCGCCCTCGAAAAGTGGCAGCTGATCTTCTAAAAAAAAGGAAAGTGATCTGCGAGTCAAGATAGGAAATTACAGAACCAGATAATGAAATTAGAGTAGACTGAACAAATAGTTATAATCTTCCTTAAATTCTAAAATCTATATTTCATGGAATAAGGACTTTCTTTTCTCTTACATATCAAATTAAACTTCAACTACGTATACTACGGAATAAGAAGTATTTCAGATACACCCCGTGGTCCATGAAGGTAACAAAATCCCGAGTTCTAGGCACGTGCTGCCCTTTAAGGGAGCCTCAGCCTTATTCTGAAATGAAAGGGAAGTTAAACTCAACACAACTGATCCAGATACCGAGTAAGATCGAAATCACAGGCTCCTGGAAGCCAGCAAATTCTGATTGATCGTGCGACATGGGATGCGGATGAGAGGCTGCCAGGAATTCCTAAGAAAATGAAGCGCACAAAAAACGCAGCACGCAAAAAAGAAGAAAAAAGGGTGGAATACAATATAATAATAATAAGGAGCCACAGAAACGATCTCTTATTATTTAATTTGGAACTGGGCCGCCCTTTTTTTAGTTTTAGTTTTTGTATTTTTCTGGGCCCCCGTATCAATGAATCGAAATGGAATAAATAAAATGAAATGCGAATGTCTCGATCGCGTGCGGCCACATTTTCACAGATTTCAGATTTCGAGTTTTCGAACTTTTTGCCCCAGGATTCTGATTCTGTTCCTGCGATTTGATTTGTGCCTCCTTTTGATCGTACCCCGTTTTTTCGTCGACTTTCTGGTATTGTTTGTGTGTAATCTTGGGGGTTGTGTCTTCTGATTCGACTATAAATGGCATACAAATACATATTTTTGTTTAACCCTTGGATGCTTTTGGGGATCTAGCTGGAATTTAAGATAATTTGCTAGTTCTTTCGGTTTTTACTGGGATTTTCTTTGTGGTTGAAAATAAGTAGTTTAACAATTTTAAACAATAAAGTATATTTGTCTTTAATATTCTATATATTTCGGAAAATCACTAATACATTATTAAACTAAACATTTTAAATTATTTTCCCTATTATTATTTAACCTAGTTCTTTAATAATAATTTTATCCATATTTAAGGCATTTTAGGGCGTACAATTTCCAGGGTTAATCCCATTTGCTTCACGAAAATTCCAATTCCTACCCCCAATGCAGATAATTTTTCATGTATTTTTTTTTAGCAGCCAGAGTTGATGACGAATACGCATGCAAGTTCCACGAAAACCGCCGACATAAATCCCCTAGTCTCCCGAAATTCCACAAATAGTTGGGCAGTGCCAGCCAAATTGCAAGTCAATTATAAATTGCAAGAGAGGAAAAAGCGGAGAAACCGAAAAGGCGAAACCGAAGCCGGGGGAATAAAAACCCCCAACAAAGTTGCAGTGTAAAATTGTAGCTTAACAAAAACTGCTAATTTAACTGCTAGTTTCGCATGCTAACACACACACACAGTCAGTCGCCGGAAAATATCAATGGACATGCCATGAAAATGCAGCTTGAACTCTGGAAAAGCCATGAAATGTGTGTGTGAGTGTACGGTGAAAATCTTCCGCGTTTGTGCAATGCAGGAAGATTTTACTTTATTATTCGCTTTTACATTTGCCAGAGTTAAACATACAAACATGATGATTTCTTTTTACTATTAGTAGTTATATTGTTAAGAGAGTTTACAAAATATAATAATAAAATAAAATAATACTTAAGTAATAAATGAGCCGAGTATCAGCCATGACTTGGCTTTTTCAGAGTTTACCTAGTTTCAATCTAATCTTATTCATAACCACTTTAGTTTTATTTTTAAATAAAAATAACGATCTTCCAGAAAAAATGTGTAAGATAAAGAACAGCCTGGCTAAATTCCCTGGAAAATTCTGCAAAATCGATTCAACAAGTTTCTCTTGGAGCAGCAGAGATCGAAGAGCGAAAGCACAGCGAGCTCCGTTCGGAAGAAAGCAGGTGAGAGCGGCGATCGCTCGTAAAGCGCTCAAGCCGTGACACCTCTGATGCGCCTGCTCCCGCTTCTGGTGGAGATCGGTTCAAGGGAGCAGTGAGGGGGTTGGGGAGAGAGGGGACAGCGTGCGAAAGTGAAATCGAACCTTTGCTGCCGGCGTGTGGGCTTTTGGACGACAATAACAAAAACCACGAAGCCGGGCCGGTTTCAAAGTTTACGAGGGGCGCGACAGCGGCAAACAGTGGATCAAATTCCATAAAATTATTGCCGAAAAAATTAAACTGGTCTTAAAGTAAATAAATCTATTGTAAATATATAAATTTAAAGTCTTGATCCACAATCAAAGTAATTAATTCTAAGGGATTATTATTTATTAATAGTTTTATTCTCAATAGGATTGGGTAAACTATTAGCTTTACCATCTCAATATTTTGTATCTTAATTAAATTTCAAGGAATTATCATTCATTTCCTATAAGTTATATCCAACCGATAAATTTTTTAGATAATGCCTACGATCTTTCCTCACTGTACATAGCAGACTCAATGTTGGACAAGTAAAAAGTGTGGTGAGGCGGGCGGCCCCATCACTGACTTCAATTAATAATAATAAAAAATACAAATTTGTAAAAGTTTCGCATTTATTTTTAAAGGCGTTGAATGAAAATCCGTTTCAGTTTTAATTTTGGCTCCTGCAGGCAGGCCGGGCAGCGCAGTTTTTATTATATTTTGGCCTGGTCACTGAACTTTGTCCGAGTGGACTTTCGTCATGAAAAGTTTAACATACGTGAGTGACCGCCGGTGACGCGCTGGCCAGGCCCAAAACTCGATAATTATAATTACCCAGCGCCTGCCGGGTGGGTGGGTGATGATGAGTCGGCTGGATTTCCTCGGACTCGGACGCAATTCCCACATTTGGGGTGAACTGCGGACTTAACTCGGTCATTCTTTAGCTGAGTTTTCGATTCGATTCGATTCGCTTACAAAAAGCTATAAACAATAATACTATATTAAGAAGCCAAAAATAATGTTCTTAATTTGTAAAATCATTTTTAAACTGTGAAAAATGTATTTTTTGTTGGATTTCGTGAGTTTTTTATTTTCTGTTCTTATTTATTTTCTGTTGTCTTGTCTTTGGTTTCCCAGAAATTCTCTCGCCGGCCCTGATTACGTCTAAATAACTCCATAGACGGCAATTGGCAATGCAAATCATTTTAAAGATCTCAAGAAATATGCAGCTTTAATTAGTTAATAAGCGGCGCTGGCTACCACCTGACACCGTCTCGACATGGCCATGGCTTTGGTTGTTTCTCTGGTTACTGGTGGCTCTGGTGGCTCTGGCTACCCAGGATTCCTCAGACGACGCTGATAAAGCGGCGCTCCGACGGACTGGACCATAAATGGGCGTCGAGCGCAATTAGCGCCATATATCAATTACTATACGGCAGTGCTCCACTCCACATTACGTATACGCAGACGCAGACGACGCTCGGCTAAAGTGTTTTCATTATAAATCATTTATTCAAATTACATATTAGAGCGACGACTGGTTGGTTGTGTTGTGGTCAGCACTTTGGGACAACTGCTCCGATTGGGTTCCGGCGTCGCGTCGCGTTGCTGCAAACAGCTGATCGATGGATCGGGCGAGCGATCCGGCAGCCGGTAATAATCACTTGACGCCTTTGGGCTGGACAGCTGTCTGGCGGCGATTGTCTAGCATAAACAAGATTCAAATTAATGGAATTCTCAAAGAATTTTATTTCACTTGTGCAGAAATGGAGTCTAATAATAATTAGCTAAAGGTAATAAGATCTGAGAACGAAGTCCACAATATAGTTTTATCTTTCAGCTCATTCTCTTAAACTGGTAACCAAATAGTTGAAGATAGTAACATCATCTTACTTCTTGTATTTCATTTGCATCTGCAATCTAAGTAAAATATAAATAAAGTACAAAGAATATTAGTTCTCAACTCCATTTATTTATAATTCGTTTGAAATATGTTCAATACTTATTAGGTTAAATATATAAGGTTCTATCTTAGTAATCCATTTCGGAACACATCATTTATCCATCAAGTTTACATCAATATTTATTTATTAAACATTAAGTTAAATCTTTTTTCCGATCCTCAGTGGCCGAAAAAAGCTTCAATCGAATTTTGCAACCGCAAGTCGAGACCTAAACCTTATTAAGTTTGTTTTGAAACCGAAATTGATCTAGGGATCACTTATTATATTTTGTTTTAGGAAGAAAATCATTTAAAACCTATTAAAAAAGATACAATCCAAATTAGAGGAATTATCTAGCAGTGTTGGACAATAATACTTTCAATTCAATTATATTGTGCAATGGTTATCATTCAATGTTTAATCCTTATAGCCTCTACATGGCTCTTAATTTTTGCACATTCCTTGGCTAAAATATGGGTTGCGTGTTCATTTCAAATCCGTTTTCGGGCCCTATTTTTGTTACTTTCTGAACTTGTTTTTATCTGCGATCTTTCAGATAAAGTCCGCCATTATAAAATGTACAAAATACACAACTTATGCATATAACATCTATTGTTTCATGGTTTTATCATTCTAAGAGGAGGTGTGCCTCTCCCTTGGCAGTATGACATAATTTACTGATGTTTCGGTTTGGTTCTCTTCTCTGTCAATAAGATCAGCTTTTGTAAAACCTTACAAAATACATAGAATTTGTATAAAATTGTATATTTCTGTGCGTAACTATTTTGTGGTATCTAAGTTGGAGGTTTTGTGTCTGGATCCTTAGTTAAAGTTCGTTGGTTTAATCAAATGTTCCATCAAGTCAAATGCTCAGGCTGTGTGTGCTTCAGTAAAGTTTTAATAAAACGTTAATAATAGATACGACGGTTAGTTGCAATAATAGTCACATATACCTAAAGGATAATTAATAACACTCAGGATTGGGGGAGAGCCCCGCTGCTTCAGCTCCTTGTTATTCGTATTTTAAAACTGAAAAGTTAATTCATAATAGTGCACTAGGGTGGGTCGACTTTTCGTGGCTTAAAGAAAACTATAACAAATATACAAGAACTAAACCTTTACAGAAATCAAATCTCAATAAAATTGCACACTTCCAGAAAGCAATCAAGTTTTTATGTTTCAAACCGTAAAATCAGTGAATCCCCGATTCAGTGAGTTTGGTTTGAAACGGCAAAACTTAAAAGTACTCTGGAACTATCCCATTTTATTAAGAGGCGTTTTGTAAAATTGGTTTAGAAATTTAGTTATACAGAATTTAGGAGAGAATTTGAGCTTTGGGCCATTTTGTTTATGCTTTTAATGAAGAATACGAAACAAGTCGACCCACCCTCGCCGGCTGATGCTGTGTATGGAATGTCCACTTCTTTCTTAAAAGGCATCGTTTAGCTCCACAACGGATAGCCTCAGCTCGGAGATGGGCGGTAGCTAGTCCGTTCTGGACACCAAGTCTAGGCCGCCCTCCTCCTCCATTTTGCTGAGGAACTTGATCACCCGCTGGTGTGGCTCCGACTGCCTGACCATGTCGATGAGGGCCAGCAGCTTCTTGATGCCGATACACACTCGCTTTCCGGCCATCTTTCTGGCGACACTCTGCAGTTCTTCGGGACTGAAAAAATCGGAATCATCCAGCACGGCAAGGACATGCTCCGGACTTGAGAGATTGGACACATGGAGCACGGATGTAAAGGCCGGCAGCATTTCCATCTCTTCGAGAACGTCTCGCCGGCTGGAAGTGCATAGGATGAGAAGTTTGCGGCCCTTGGGTGGCTGTTTCTTCAGCAGCACCAGCAGCGCCTGCAGCGTGAGATTGGAGTACCGTGGCCCAATGGGGCCATAATCCAGCAATCTCTCCACATTGTCCACCACAATGCAGCTTAACGTGGAGCGGTAGGCGTCGTCGAAGATCTTGCGGATGTGCAGGCACTTGGCGGACTCGGTGAAACCTACCATATCCTCCGGCGAACAGACCTTGACGAACGGAAAGTCGCTCATCTTGGCCAGATTGGCGGCCAGTGCCGACTTTCCAGAGTTGGGTGCTCCTTCGATAAGTACCGACACCAGGCCAGAGACCTCGGTGGCCTTGGCTTGCTGCACAGACAGCATTCCGTCCTCCAAGAGTCCGGTGACCGGTGGACCCCAATTGATAATACCGCGAGCCAGCATGTTCTCCAGCATCTCCTGGGCGGTTCCAAAGGCGGCCTTGATGTCGTTCTCCAGAGCGTGCAGGAAGTCGGAGCGGGTTACGCGCAATTTTTCCATGGCCTCTGGATCCACATGAACCTGGAAGATCGGAAACAACAGTTAGACCGGGAAAACTTTAATATAATGATAAAAAACAAGTATACCTTGGAGTCCGCTTTGATTAGCCGATTCATGGCCGTGGATTGAGCCGCTCTAACTAATCCTTCCAGCTCTGCGCCGCTAAAGTTCTTGGTCCTGGCCGCAATTTCATTGTTGTCCACATCGCTGGCTATCTTGTTAAAGTCCCGCATCCGCTTGGTGTGGATGTTGAGGATCTGGACGCGTCCCTGCTCATTTGGCAGGCTAATCTCCATTTGGACTTCCAAGCGTCCCGGGCGCAGCAGAGCCTCATCGATCATGTCCCGCCTGTTGGTCATGCCTATCACTAAAATATTATTCAGCTGCTCGACGCCATCGATCTTGGCCAGAAGTTGGTTGACCACCGTATCGTGGACCCCACTATTGCCGGCCACCGAGCCACGAGCCTTGCATATGGCATCGATCTCGTCGAAGATGATGATGTGCAGGCCACTGTTGGGTCCCAAGCGCTTCTCCTCCTCCTCGGCCTCCGCGAATAAACGCCGTATATTCGCCTCCGACTCGCCGACATACTTGTCCAGGATCTGCGGCCCGTTCACGATCTTTGGCTCGCGGGCATTCAGCATGGTTCCTATCTGGCGGGCCATCAGGGTCTTACCCGTGCCAGGTGGTCCGTACAGCAGTATACCCTTCACATGCTTGATGCCCAGCTGCTCGACCAGTTCCGGTGGAAAGACGCGCGACGCGAAGGCTCGTCGGAAGATCGCATTGAACTCGTTGTCCAGGCCACCGATGCCCATCTTGCCGAAATCCCAATCCGGATTAATGATCGACTGGCGTACGATTTTCCCCTTGGAGCGTCCTTGAAGATTCAGCACCGAGTTCTCAGCCTTTTCGAACTGTACCACTGTGTTGCCCAGAATGCGACCGAAGCGCACATTTCTGGCTTTGGGCGCAGAATCCCCAACCGTTCTAGGGTCGATAGCCTCCAGGGTTTTCACCGCGAGTCCCAAAAACTTCTTGTCCTTGAACTGAAAGTATCAAAGAAAATGTATCATTATTTTAAAATATTATTTTGTACCCGAAATCAATATACCCTTGGAGTCTATGTAAAAAGCATGGCAGAAAGCCAATTATTTTGCTTGGCATAATCTCTCATAATAAATCTCGGTCCGTTGATAGTTTATTTTTAAACCTTTGGCTGACCCTTACTAATATTGCTCAGTATACAATGCTCTTAAACCTTTTAAATTGCAGTATTAGTCATCAATCCCAGTGATACGTCATCTATGTAAATAACTTTGCCGGTTGTGAAATTGCCAAACTTTGTTCAGAGTTCGTTACGATGATACGTGAAATTAATTAAAAAGATTTAGAAATATTTCGTAACCAGCTTCTGAATACTTTTTCGAGTGTAGTTAAAGCCAAATCATATAACATGGGATATCAGTTTTAGGAATTAACTATCCTTTTGCGACTATTTTAATAGCTTTAAACTTATGAGAACCATTATATTCCCTAGCTACCCATGATATTTAAAATTATATCCGTTAATCCGAATAATCCTAAACGGCTTAAAGAGGACTATTTACCTGAAAGACGAGCGTTTGTCCTACGGTCAAGGGCATGCCTGCAAACTGCATAAGGAACTCCTTGGCCATTTCGTCCGAGTCATACGGCTCCTGTGTGGTGGTCTTCTTCTGCAGAAAGTCCGTCTCAAAGGAAACCTGGGTGATGAGATCTGCACTGGCATCGAAGCGGTACGGCCGGACATCTATCTCCTGGTTAATCGAGAGCGTGGCCCACTTTCTTTGCACCAGCGAGAAACCGACGTGGCCGCACGGCATTTCAGCGCCGCTAATCTTCTTCAGAGCGAATATGAAGTGCAGTCCCGGGCCAGTCGAGATGTCCACATATCTGAAGAAAGTAGATGTAACTCAGTGAAACCGTACAAATTGGCAAATACGCCCACGTCGCCTGCGGAAAACACTCACTTGACCTCATCGGTGAAATCGGATCCGTTCACAATCGCCTTGTTGGTCAGAGATAGTTCGTCCGTGGGGCACTTGATTGCCCTCATCCGGTGGGCCATTTCGCTCGCCATTTTCCCAATAAAAGCAATTAATTCCAACTCGTTCGATTCGACAATAATATTTTTCAACGTTTCATTTAACACAACAGCTGATCGGAGGGGGGCAGTGTGGCCACACGGTTTTCTGTTAATTTTCCGATTTTTTTAAATCTGGAAAAAGCTGATTATCTCTTCCGCGACAGTTGGTCACACCTAAATTAACAAGACGTAACGGCTTACGACGTAAGTGAACAAAAACGTGAAGATTTACGACGTTAGTGATTTGGCTATTTTCTAGCCAGATCTGGCTAGAGAAAATTCGCTAGAGAGATATTCGCCTCAGCGACAGCTGGTCACACTAAGCGGACAAGGACGTAATCAAAGTACGTAATTGATTGATTTATCTATTTTCTAGCCAGATTTGGCTAGAAAAAACTCGCCAATGAGGGGATATTCGCCTCCACGGCAGCTGGTCACACTAATCAAACAAGGACGTAATCAAACTACGTAAGTTAACAAAAACGTAACGATTTACGACGTGAATGATTTAGCTATTTTCTAGCCATATCTGTTATCGAATTCGAATTTAAAATTGCGAATTTGTCACCGCAAATGTTTTTAGTATATTTTCAACGGCAAATATACAGTAATCTCGTCGTCGATGCTACATGTTCTTTAAGTCAAGGAATGGATGTGGTACTGCTGCTCCTGCGATTACTTGACGAGATCTCGCCGCAGTCGTGGTTTATCCCCAGCTATTGCATTGCAATCGTCTGACTAAAATTAAAAGACCCCCAAAGGTAAGAAGAATATGCTTTAAATTGATTACATTTTATTGTTGGAGTAAATATTTTTTAAAACTAGGTACAATGCCCATCACAGGTGGCTGCATATTTTTCGGTCTAAAGACCTTCATAATAATTAATAGTAAATACTTTTATAAAATAATTGCAAGGTTCCCTGGAAGGATACAAGGTTTCGAACGAGTTACCATTGGTTATTCTTAAAATTAACAATGCATTTGATGGAATTGTCTTTGTTGTTAAGCGACTACGGGCTTCTCCCATCCCATTTCAGCGCCCATTCTCTCAAGGAACTTGGCAACCCGCCGATCCGGCTTTAGGGGGTTAACCCACATGATGAGGTCCAGCAGTCGCTTGATGCCCATTGAGATGGGTTTGTCCGCGATGGCAGCTTCAATGGCAAGTAGCTCCTCCCTCTCGAAGCGTTGTGAAGCCACCGCCACGGATAGTATGTGCTCCGGTCTGGAGAGATTGGGCACATGGGTCACCGATGTGAAGACGGACAGCATTCCCAGCTCCTCTAGGACACCGCGACGACTGGAAGTACAGAGGATGTGCAACTTGTGACCTCTTGGCGGTTGCTTCTTCAAGAGCACCATTAGCGTCTGGAGTACTTCGTTCGAGTAGCTCCTTCCCAAGGCGTCATACTCCAGCAGGCGTTCCACATCGTCGAAGATTACCAGGCTATCTTGGGAGAAATATGCATCCTCTAGAAGCTTGCGAATGTATTCACATTTTTGGAACACACTAGCTTCTAGAAAGTCCTCCGGTAAGATGACCTTTACAAAGGGCACATTACATTTCTGGGCAAAACGAGCAGCAATGGCCGATATTCCAGACTTCGGAGCACCCTCGAGCAACTGGCAAAACAATCCCTGATTCGGAGCCCTCTGAAAGCCTCCTGGCTCGGCGAATAAAAGCAAAGAGTTCGCCAGTAACTCGGCGACGTACTTGTCCTCAAACTGAGAACTATTCATGATCTCCTGGTTTTGCCTGGTTCCACTGCCACTCAAGCCTGCATCCACCACACCTCGTTCGAGTCTTCCATTGCTCCAACGACTTCCATCCGCCTCTGCTACCTCGAGTGACTTCCAAGAGTTCAGAAGCAGCTTAAGGAACTTGTATTCCTCGGATATTATATTGAAGATCTCAAATTGTCGGTCGATCGGCTTGGCTTCTACCTGCGGAACCGGGCGTATCCAATCGTGGAAGCCACCGGGCATCATCTGCTCAAGTTTCTCCGATTGTACCCCGAATCTCGGTTGTATGGTCTTCAGAGAACGCAAAAAATCCTCTTGGGTAACCAGCAAGGCTTCAGGATTAATGGTGCCGGATCGAGTCATTGCCCAACTGGATGCGTCACGCACCAATTGGCACAATTCGTCCTCCGTAAAGTTCTTGGCCAATTCTGCTATTTGGACCGGACACACGTTGTCGGCGATCTTGTAATACATTCCAAGACGTTTAATGCGCTCCCCTACCAGCTCCAGCCTCTCCTCCCTATCGGGCAAGGTGATGTTGACCATTTTGCGAACTGATTTTAGTCACTATCGTCTATAAATCGTCCTCTTCGATCAGTAGTTGCAAATTTTCACTAATGAAATAGGTATTATTTTTTTCACGTTCGTACGATCAGCTGCGCAGGGTTGTCAACTTTAGCTTAAAAAGCGCTGTTTTTGACGGGAAGAACTTTTAGGTATACTTTTCTTTCGCGCCTAATAACACCTAGCTCTAACAATCACGTATTTGGTTTCAAATGGCTACTTGAGTGTATTGACTGATATTAAAAACAACAATCTATTCCGCCTTTACCCGCGAAATTGAAAAGCGCTAGATCTAGTGGGAAAAAAGCTTTATTTGGAGCACTGTAAATTAATCAGCTGTTGCTAACCTGTTGCTAACAGATGGGGATAACAGACCTTAGCGGTACTGTCAATTTGGGTTATTTTAGCTGGCAGAGAAAAGCTAAACCAGCCTTTGAAAAAAGCTAGAAAATATCGAAATAATTAATTACTTCCTTATTAAAAGTCTTTAAATTATCATTATAGTGCTTTAAAACAGAGACAAGAAATTACATTTAAATTTCCAAATTTACTTCTGAAGGCATTAAGAAGCTTAAACTTCAAAAATGGCTAGATTTATCTACGAAATGACTAAAGTGAAAGCTCTGTCGAAAAATATGGCTTAGCTCAAGGCTGTTGAAATGAGTTCCCCCCCCCCCCCCCACTCCCCATAAAATATTTCACTTTTAATTTAAAGATTACATCAGCCATTGTCTAAAAATGATTCTTAGATATGTATATTACGGGTTACCTCTTGAGCTTATGAAATCAGCCTGATAGAATCAAAATAAGAAATCGATGCCTCTCCTGATAAATATGTATATTCTTTGCGAAACCTTATTCCAAAGAGCATTGTCAAAGGAGACTTTGAAAATACCAAAGATACCTAAAAATATTTTCGGAACAGTTTCCACCATTATGACCAACATAAATATAAAATGGGCATTGTTTTTCAATATTTAAAAAGTTTTATACCCTCGCAGGGTACTTATATTAAGTTAAACTACAGTCAACTATTTGTATTTTCGCACTGTGGTGCCGATGTGGTTCGCTTGGCCAGCAGAACTACATTCTCGAGGGTCACATCCCTGGACACGTAGAACTTCAGCTCCGCCTGGTAGCCCTGGGATCGCAGGTGCTCCAGTCGCCCGTAATCTAATAAACGCTTGCACTGCTGACCGATCTTTTCCCGCTCCTCGCGACTCAGTCGCTGGGCGTTCGGCTCCACTGGCTGCTCCTCTGCCTTTTCCATTGCTTTGCGTCGTTCGCGACTCAGACCGGTGCCACAAACCGCCCAACTGACCATTTTGGTTAGGATAGCAAACTCTCGGGCTTCAATACCGGATGCTTGGAGGAAAGGGCGACCGACGTAGGAGCTCCAGGAGCAGCGATGATGGCAGCACAAAGCGATGAGCACGTAGTCAGTGGCGGCACCACCTTCTGCCCCCAGTATGCATCGCAAAGTCAAGTCCGTGGCTGCACCACAGAGATGCTTCGATAGCGCCACCGTTCGTTGAGTTTTCCTTAATTCCGGCAGGGCGGAGAGCTTCAGATCGGCTATGTCCGCCCGGATACGTTGCACCTGCTCCTTGTTGGTCAGCTTGTTATCCTTTTTGTGGCGCAGGGATAGCCGATCAATGAGAATGACCTGCGAGCGAGTGAGTTTCTGGTCCTCCAAGACGGTGGCTAAATAGAAGGCAAGCTGTCCCTTTCCGGCACCAAACTCCACGTAGCTGGTGCCATCCGTGAGCTGTTCATCACTTTGCAGGATTCCCAGCAAGCTGGAAGCCTGCGTGAGCTGCCGTAACGTTTCCTGGCCGTAATCCGAGCGATTCAGTTCCTCCTTCAGGGATTCATGCGCCAAGTGTCGTTCATGGATACTGGAATTGATGTGTTTATCGTATAGTTGCTTTACTTTATCGATTAAACCATAGAACTCGTCATCCGACAGCTCGTGCAGTTTTATCTGGTCGTATTTCTCCTGCGCCTCTAGCTGATCCTCTCCAGAATTGATCCCTTTCACAATGTAAGGCAGCGAACTTTCCTGATCCCTGGCATTGCAAATGGTCAAGTGTTTAGCCAGCTTCCTCCTGAAAACGGTATGCTTGGGGTCCAAAGGGCAGGGAATACGTTCATGAAAAGAATCCTCGCCAGATCCGTCCAAGTTCGCTGGGGCGGCGGTGGGTGGGGCATGGGCGCCGCAAAAGGGGCTGCCCTTGTTGGCCATCATCTTGCAGCGGCGCTTCTTACGCGGCACCCAGTAGGAGCAGGTGGTGGACACAGAGTCGTCCTTGTCTTCTTCAACGGTCATTTTTGGTTTCTTGGCTTCCATTCAAAAAATTATAAAAAATAATAATTCTCGTGCGTTGCTGTGTGACCAAATAAAAAAAATACCAAAATACGTCCAAAAAGTGTGCTAGTATTTCGGCACTTATCGATGTTTTTACAGTCTGGCAACGCGGTTGATAGGCGATAGTATCGATAGTTTAAGAGTTTTTGTACGTTCTAGGGGAATTTTTGGGGGGGGAAGAAGAACTAAGAACTGGTATTCCACCGACATTTTTCCGCTTTGCAACGTTCCACTCCATAATTAGATATTTCTTCTTTTAATTATTTGAATTTATCCGATCTTTTTGAATTTGGCGGGAACAACTGGATTTTTTAGGGAGAAATATCGACTCTTTGTGATTTTTTAGGGAGAAAGCAAAATTTTCATCTGGCAACACTGAGAAAAGCAAAGCCGCCTGCGAAGCGTTTGACGAAAAAAAAACGACTAAAAACACTTAAAAACTACATAAAAAGACTTTCAACTGCATTTAATAAGCAATAAGGACAGTTTGCCATGTAAGTAGTACATAGATTTATTGACCAATTAACCAGAAATGCCAAATCAGGCGGCAGCATGTGCGCCGGCATTTTGGATTTGTGGTTGGTTTTGGCTTCAAGTTTTCTAGTTTATTGTAATTTTTTATGATTTTCTTTAGGGCTCTCGTGAAACCAAAATCGGAACTGACCCCGGAGGAGCTGGCCCGACAGGAGGAGGAGGAGTTCAACACCGGGCCGCTGTCGGTGCTCACGCAGTCTGTGAAGAACAACACCCAGGTGCTGATAAACTGCCGCAACAACAAGAAACTCCTGGGAAGAGTCAAGGCCTTCGACCGCCACTGCAACATGGTGCTGGAGAATGTCAAGGAGATGTGGACGGAGCTGCCGCGCACCGGCAAGGGCAAGAAGAAGGTGAAGCCGGTGAACAAGGACCGCTTCATATCGAAGATGTTCCTGCGCGGCGACTCGGTGATTCTGGTACTCAGAAACCCCCTGGCCACGGCGGCAGGCAAATAGTCTAAATAATCATTCATCAAATCAATAAACACACAATCGATTCTCTAAGGTAAAACCACAAAGATTTCTAAATAATTCGATGAAAATGGTAAATAGTTGTGGGATTTCTTCAAAATATATTATTTTTCAATGTTAAAAGACACCTGAAATAGTTAATTATGTTAGTAATAGAATGAATGTTTATTTTCTTAGACTGATAGATGTTTCTGTAATATGAACGAACGAATGATTAATTTTCAGACAGCTGCTGATGCAGCTTCGGTACGTAATCATCGTATTGGGCTTGGTAGAAAGTACCAGCAATGACATTGCCCAGCTTATACTTTTCGGCAAACTTGGCGGCGTTGAATTTGGGCCTATCCCTGCGCGACTTCTTGCTAACCCGCTCCTCGTCGAACTCCAGCTTTCCCGGCTGTTTGTACAGCAAGAAGACGTAGCGATGCAGACCCGTTCCCTGGGGTGGACCGGAGCCAATGTATTCGGCGATTGCGTCACCTGTTGTCAAGTCATTGCCAGCGATGTTCACCAGGACCCAGTGCTTGAACTCCCGGAACTTGGGCTCAGCTCGACTGGGTGCATCGGGATCGGTCATAATGAGGGTGTAGAAGTCACCAGGCTGTGCGTCCCACTCCACCGTCGGCTGATCCTTCACCTGAGTGGGCGTGAGCTCCACTCCATCCTTGGCAACCAGCCCGTTGCTGTACGTCACCTTTAGATCGACAAGATTTTGGTTAGTTTTGGTTTGAAGGAAATTATATCAAGTTAAAGAATGGTTATTTTTTTAATACAAAATGATGTCACTAAATCAGTGGTGCGAACTAAACTGATTAATAGGTACAGTCACATTATAATTATTGTATGATACGTTCTGCCTGCGGTAGTATTATTACATCTTATTTCGTAGAGACAAATCCCTATTTTAAATAAATTTAAATAAAAGGCTTTCTCCTATGTTTCCATTCTTATGTTTCCTTGAAAGTGACCTTTGATCAGAAAGTTTTTTAGGGTTATTTCTTGTTCATTTTTAAAGAAAAAAATAATTATTTAATGTATGCTAATGAAATGTCAAAGACTGGTATTGACTTCTTACACCTTTAAACTCTCACTTTACTCGGTTTTCTTCATTGTTTTGATCAGTGGACACACCTTTAATAACTGGTCTGGTGCCTGGGAAATAACATCGGGCACCACCTGGTTGCTCCTGAAGACTTCCTCCAAGGAGCCAGCTTGGATAGCCAGCACACAGCTCATTAGAGGTATTAGAACCCAGAACATCTTGTAAATAAAACAGATTTTATTTCACGCTAAGAAAAGTAAACTGACTTTGAAGCTACAATGATCTGCTACCGAACAAGGTCTGTTTGAAACTGAAACCGGTTTGCCGTGATGCCACACTTTTAAGACAAAGCTGAAAGCTTTTTATATTTATAAACAGCTGCTGGGAAAAAAGCGTTCCCAGAGCAGTAATTAAACAGTAATTAGTTTATGGTCACGCTTCACAGAAAATGGATGCATTCAGCATTACATTTTTATAACAAATTCGATATTCCTAGTTCGTGAGGCTGCTACTTCTTGCCAGAGAGCTGCTTGTACAGCTTGGGCACATAGTCGTCCCACTGGGCCTGGAAGAAGTTACCGGCAACGGGATCTCCCAGGTTGTATTTCTTTATGAACTTGACCGTGCTGAACTTGGCCCGATTGGCGCCGCTCGTCTTTGGGATCCGCGGCTCGCTGCAGGTGAGCTTCTGGGGCTGCTTGAAGACCAAGAAGACGTAGCGATGCAGTCCGGTGCCCTGCGGCGGACCGGCGCCCACATAGGCGGTTAGGACCATTCCGTTCTCGATTTGTTTACCCGGAATGTTGACCACCAGCCAGTGGTGCCATTCCCGGAACTTTGGATCCTTGCGACTGGGAGCATCCGGATCGGTCATAATGAGGGTTTAGAAGTCACCGGGCTGTGCGTCCCACTCCACCGTCGGCTGATCCTTCACCTGAGTGGGCGTGAGCTCCACTCCATCCTTGGCAACCAGCCCGTTGCTGTACGTGACCTAAAGATCGACAATATTTTGTTAGTTTTGGTTTACAGAAAAGTATACCAAGTGCGAGAAAGTCTAGCAAGTTAAGGAATGGTTCGTTTTATTTTTGTTTTATACTAAATTATGTCACCAAATCAGTGGTGCGGTCACATTTTAATTATTTTATGATTCGTTCTGCGTGGGGTAGTACAAATAATTACCCTATGATATTATTACATCTTGCTTCTAAGAGACATCTCTTTATCTCAAATAAATTTATCTTCTTTCTATTCTATATACCATTCTTATTTTTTCTTGAAAGTGACTTTTGATCAGATAGATTTTTATGGTTATTTCTTGTTCTTTCTTAAAGAGAAAAATAATTATTTAATGTATGATAATGAAGTGTTAGACTGGTATTGACTTATTACACCTTTAAACTCTCACTTTACTCGGTGTTCTTTTGAACCCACCTTTAATAACTGGTCTG
Source organism: Drosophila asahinai (assembly GCA_008042795.1). Lineage (NCBI taxonomy): Eukaryota > Metazoa > Arthropoda > Insecta > Diptera > Drosophilidae > Drosophila > Drosophila asahinai. The sequence continues at coordinate 55,789 of VNJZ01009400.1, forward strand.
GTGCCTGGGAAATAACATCGGGCACCACCTGGTTGCTCCTGAAGACTTCCTCCAAGGAGCCAGCTTTGATAGCCAGCACACAGCTCATTAGCGGTATTAGAACCCAGAACATCTTGTTAAGGAAACTTATTTTTTGACGTTATGAAAAGTAAACTGACTTTGAAGCTACAATGATCTGCTTCCTAACAAGGTCTGTTTGAAACTGAAACCGGCTTGCCATGGTGCCATGGTGCTTTTTATATTAATAAACAGCTGCTGGGAAAAGCGTTCCTAGAGCAGTAATTAAACAGTAATTAGTTCACAGTCACGCTTCACAGAAAAATGTATGCATTCGGCAGTAAATTTGTATAACAAATTCGATATTCTTAGTTCTTAATATGATACATTTGTGAGGCTGCTACTTCTTGCCAGAGAGCTGCTTGTACAGCTTGGGCACATAGTCGTCCCACTGGGCCTGGAAGAAGTTACCGGCAACGGGATCTCCCAGGTTGTATTTCTTTATGAACTTGACCGTGCTGAACTTGGCCCGATTGTCGCCGCTCGTCTTTGGGATCCGCGGCTCGCTGCAGGTGAGCTTCTGGGGCTGCTTGAAGACCAAGAAGACGTAGCGATGCAGTCCGGTGCCCTGCGGCGGACCAGCTCCCACATAGGCGGTTAGGACCATACCGTTCTCGATTTGTTTACCCGGAATGTTGACCACCAGCCAGTGGTGCCATTCCCGGAACTTTGGGTCCTTGCGACTGGGAGCATCCGGATCGGTCAGGATCAGAGTGTAGAGGGCACTCGGCTCCGCCTCCCAATCCACTGTGGGCTGATCCTTCACCTGCGTGGGCGTTAGTTCTCTGCCCATTTCCACCGCCTGACCACTGCCATATGTCACCTGGATGGAGTCAAATACGAGTTATCACTAAGATACTATTAATCTGATGTGGGAAATCCTACCTTCAACACCTTGTTGGGACACGTTTTCAGGACATCCGGCACAATTTTGTGCTTTGAAAAGCATTCGGTGTCTTCGGTCATTTCAGGGCAGAAAAAAAAAATAAATTTAAATTTGTGAAGCCAAAATATAAATACATATATTTAATGGCAACTTTTTCGAAGTGACAGTTCTCTCAAAACTGTTTTGATAATGTTGGTTTTTCTATTTTGATAAATAATACAATTTGTATGTATATTATTTTTATTCCTTAATTCTTTTTCGATTGCCCGGATTCATGTGAAAATCCCTTAATGAGGGCTTTAACGTCTGAAGACCAGGTAGAGGTGAAGAAATTTCCAGCAACTGGACAGCCCAGTTTATATTTCTTGGCAAAGTCTTTAACCTTGAATCCGCGTCGTCCTTGTACCGTGTGCTTGGGCAGCTTCGGGAAGTCAAATTTGGTGTAATCCGTCTGCTTATAGAGCAGGAAGACGAACCGATGGATTCCGGACCCGGCCAGGGGAGTGGGTACCATGTAGCCGACACGAACATCGCCCATGCCCACGTGATCTCCAGGAATATTAACCACCATCCAGTGAAGAAACTCCCGGTGCGTTGGCGTCACAGAGTTGGGTGCATCCGGATCCACCATTACCAGGGCGTAGTAGTTATCAATGGCTGCCGGCCATCTTAGGGCGGGTTCATCGCGTACCTCCATGGGCTGCAGTAACTTTCCACCCTCCACCTCTAGGTAGTCGTTGTACGTGACCTTGTGGGGGAAACAAGCGAAAGGTATTACTATGAACTCAATAAAATAATATAAGAACGCTTACATTGAGAAACTCCTGCGGTCCGATATCAATTACATCCGGTATAATATCCATCGATCTCATAAACTTGCTGACATCCGTGTCCGAAAGATGATTGGCCCTTGGATATCTGTGGCTTATGCTGAAACTGAATCTCAGGACTATGAGAATCCACAGGATGTTCAACATGTTGTAGGCTGTCTTTCACTGACTGCAGATTGCAGACTGTCTCTTCCTTAAATACTAACTAAACCAGCGAACAGCTGAATTTCAGATGGACAATTGACTAAAACAGCTGTTTGGCACCATTAAGTTTTAGTTTATTTTCCTGTTTTACCATTTTACAAAAGAGCTTGTCATGTCCAGCGGCAATTAGCGTCAAACTCCCACCCCCACCAGTTGCGTGATGGCGAGTTCTAAATAACAAAATTAAGTAGTAAGTACTCGTTTAGTTCACAGATTATTAAGCTAATTTCTGTTTACTCTTTTACGAGCACATCTGGCATACACTGCTTTTAAGGGGTAGCTTTGATTGCTGTTAATTTTTGTAATATAAATCAATTAAAAAGTTTATCAATTTACACTGTCTTTAAGTCCTCTTCTAAGGCGATGAAATTAAACTAAAACAAATTGTAAATAAAGTGCAGAATGCCTAATTGCAGTTCTCAATAAAATCCCAATCTAAGTGCATTTCATATTCTCGCACAAGCTCACTGATTGATTTAAACGCCCGCGTCATTATAAATTTAATTATATTAAAGCAAACACACACCCCCGGAAAACGTAGCAAATAAGACAACAAGCTAGATGATTGGTGTTTTCAATTTTTGCATTTTTAATAAATTAAATAAATAATAATTCAATTCAGTTTGATTTTTGGTCGATTTGTGTCGATGTGACGAAGGCAAAAGGACACAATAAATGTGCTGAGAGCGAATGAAAGAGAAGAGCAGGATGACTGGGAAAATCAGGCTAAGTGGGGGAGTGGTAACAGCTGAAGAATGGCTAAAACTCTCGCATGGCTTAACCCTTAACGACTACGATTATGGCCTGGGCAGGTTCCGGTTCCATTTGGTCTGGGCGACTCGCAGTGCTTCCTCCAGGGAGGGAACACCAGTGTCCTTGGTATGTACAACGGGGCGGCTTAGTTCCCCAATTTAAGAGGACGAGCTGTAGCTGGACGACGAGCCCGAGGATCCCGAGGAGGAGCCCGAGGAGTAGGACGACGAGCTGCTAGGATGGTACGAGCTGTAGGCCAGGTTCTGCGAGTCCCAGCGGGCATAGGGACCTCCGCTCATGGGCTCCCAGCTGCTGGGATCGTAGGATGAGGCCGTGGTGCTGGGCACTCCGTATTCACTGGCCGGCACTGGGGCTGGCATGGGCACCATGTTCATCTTCATGCCTCCCAGCTTCTGGATGAGGTTGTAGATCAGGAAGCCGAGCACCAACTTGATGGCGATCTTGGACAGGATCAGAGCCTTGGTGGCCTTCAGACCGATCAGAGCCAGCAGGATGGGCATGACCACCTTCAGCTTGAGCTTCATCAGCAGCAGCAGAGGCAGAAACAGCTTGTCCTTGTTCTTCTTCTCGGCGCGACCTGAAGGATATCAAATTAAAAGACCCGTCTGGGAAACTTTTCCAACACTACTGACCCTCCTCCTTGGGCAGCTCCAGGTCAAAGCCTCGGTCCGAGCGATAGCTCACCACGGAGCCAGCGAAGAAGGTCTGCGGCAGCTGGAGCCTCATCTCGTTGGTGTTCAGAATGCGGCCCAGACGGTCCACTATAACCTTGTCGATGACATCGTCGCTCAGGGCACGACCGCTGACCTCCTCCTCCACGTTGGCCACCGTGTCCAGGTAGCTGAGCACCTTCTCCTTGAGGCAATGCATGGCATTGGCATGGAAGCACTTATCCACAATGGTCGAGATCAGCTCGTCGGAGCTGTGAATGCGCGGGGTCACCGCATTCTCGATGGCAGCCCCGGACACCGATGTGGCGGCCACCAGCAGCAGTGCGCAGCCGAACGCGAGCAAGGACGAGAGACGGAAGGCCATTGTGTGTTCCCAATCGGATTAATTACAATTATTAAATGGACACCACCAGAGCGCGTAGTGTTCACAGCGGAGTCGATGCGACGACAATGTTGGATGATTTGCCGATCGAATCGAGTTTTATACTGCCGCTCCCCGAGAGCGCCAAAGAGGCCGTGCTAGCTTTTTTTTGGAGTCCACACTATCCGCTTTTTGGACAGCCAAACTCTGCGAGTGACGAGCGACGAAAGTCGACGAGGCCCGGGCCAAGTCCACGAAAAGCAAGCAAGCCAAAGTTTTTCACCAAAAAATTGGAAAAAGAAAACCAGAACACTTAAGTTATTGGTAACGACCATTACATACCCGTTTTTTTAAACGTGAAATAGAATAAATATAAATAATGTTATGAAAAATTATTTGTCTTTTAATTTATAAGCAGCGAATTTTATGTGAACTCAATAACTCATTTTTAAAATGTATATGTAATTTCATGGCTTGGTTTAATTTTAATCCCTACAATCTGGGTGGTTGTAAACTAAAAGGTTTTTCTATGGATTTGGAATCAATTAAATAGGTGCCTGAAAGTATGCAATATAATATTTTATATTCCGAACCATTTATAAATTTATTGGTTTACGCTGTACTATTTCTTAGAATACATTCGAACACTCTTTTAATTGTATTTAAGGACTTAAGGGTCCAAAACTCCGTATTACCCCTTTTTACAATCTACGTATGTATATACCCTGACCCTATAATACTACCTAGTATTAAAAAGAGTAGCCTCTCCTCTGTTAACTGGGTTGCCCCTTGAAGCTTTCTCGCTTTCCATATCGGCCTTTAGATACCAAACCCACCCCCACCTTTCAGGCGGCCAAAGTTGCATTATTGACGCCTCGGTGGAAATAAATTTTGTTTGGCGATTAGTATGCAGGCCCATTACTCTTACGCGACCATCCGCAAGAAAGCCAAATCGAAGACACGTACATACTTCGGCGTATTGTGTCAAATTTCGATACAAGAAATCAGTACGGAACTCACCTACGCTTTGGTATCGGACTCCTGTTTGATACGTTTCTGTTTTATATTATTTTTTTTTATGTTGAACGCGGAACTGTTGTTTCGATTTCGCAGCGGTCTCAATTATTATTTTGTTGGCTTTTTTTAGATTACGAAATTTATTTTCGATTTTATTTGTGCCACATAGATTTGGGTGACACACTTTTTTAGGGAATGTGAGGAGCGGAGTTTCTACCCATAAAAATATTATTTTAGGTAGGATTCTATGAGTTAAGCTACTTATATATATCTACAGTTAAGTTATTTTGTTATTAATATTTTTTAAATCAACAATTAATTATCTTATAACACCCTTTATTTTTCTTAAGCTTCAATGTATCACTGTATCTAGAGCTTTGCAGGCATTGTAATTACTTTCTCTATCCAAACAGAAAGCAGTAATCCCTTTTAATTTCCCTAATAAGCAAGAGCCTTGATTCCATAACCCCTTTTGGAAAACTCCTCTTTGTTACACAATCAAATATATTTTTATTTTGGCTGCCAAAATCATTGAAATCATCGTTTGTTACCTAATGTCCAGCTTAAATAATGCAAAGGCTGTCGCTACACCAGTAACATGTCTTCTATGTGTATCACTTTTATCCCTTGCTGAAAGAAATTGGTGGACAGCTTCATGTTTATTTCACTAGCGCCACACTTTTGCCCGGATCGTGCCAAATAAAATAAAACAGAGCCGACAATTTTATGTGGCACTATAAATTTCCATAAGCTCGTGTCTTGGCTTCAGCCCCGATGCTGATGATGTGCGATGGTTTGTTGACCAAAACAGCGTCCTCGTGCATGCCAAGCGGTTATGAAAGCGGCGCCACCTGTCCATCTGTCCACCTGACCATCTGTCCTAATCCCTAGTAAATTGGCTAGAATTCTGTGAAAATTGCCAACACGGAGTGGACAGGGTCTGAAAATGCCTAGATTTAGCCAATTTTCACACTTTATTAGCTCCCAGAACATACGGGAAAGGTGAATACTGGATAATTGCCCATCAAATTAAATTTAAACCATATGAAAAGTGACAATTGTATACTAGACATTGAGTGAATGAATCGTTTCAGTGTAAATAATGGTAATAGGAGCCGCATTGGCTAAAAACTAAAATATAAAATATTTATGTAGGACCTTCCATAAAATAGTTTAATAGTTGCATTTAAGCTGCAGTTTGTAGAACAGTTTAATCTTAGGATAAATATTAATATTAGAGATACTTCAAATATAATATAAATTATTCATCATAGGCTGAATGAATTGAACTCATAATTGCCAAAAAAGATAAGTTGATGTATTTTTCATATTTAGTTAATTAGGCGTAAGAAAATAACAATTTTCATATTTTTGTGAATATTAATTGTTTATTTAACAATTAATTATATACTCATTTTCTTCGTTTAAAAATGTAATACAGAAATTTACTGAATTTAACGAATTTTACAACGTATTTTTTAATTTAATTAGTTTTGCTTTTAATATAATTTTATACACATAATTTTTTTTTTTCTGGTTTAATTTAATATAAACTTGCAGTTTTAAAAGTCAGTCAGAAATTCTTTAGTTGAGTCTTTGTATACTTTTATTTCCCTCTCTAAAATGGCTTTAATATCTTAAAGATTCCTAGGTCTTTATAAAATTTATATTATTCAAGGCTATAAATTCGTCATGGGTATCCTTTGTATGCCAATTTCCTGTCTTACTTTCTGCGAAGACCGTTGTGGTGCATTTGGGCGCAACTCAAAGCCGGAGACTTGGTAACTTCACAGGAATATATTTGTGAAATTAAATTTTCTACTTCGACCGTCCATCGATTTATGTCCTTCGCCTCAGTGAGTCGCATTCTGGGCTGCAAATGTCCCAGATCTCTGGGCCCTTAGCCCACTCCCCCCCCTAATCCAAAGAATATTGAAAGACTTTCACCTTCTGGGATGGCTGGCGACTTTCGCACAAGTGAAATTTAAATTTTTAAATTATATGCAGTTAATCAATTGAATTGTCTGTCCCGGTCGGGCCCCAAGAGCGGCTTGAGTGGAATACTTAATACGATTCTGCCGAGGGACGGCGTTTGCTGTGGATTAAATTTGGCTAATTAGGACACAATTGCCGTGCGGGCGATGGCTTATACATATTGAATGCCAAGTGAAATTGGTCGAGACTTTGATAAGACTGCCAGGGGGCGGAAACGTTAATTAGGCCTGCTCGCTTAACCATTCAGGCTGTTTGATTTTAACCACTGGCTGTTTTGGCCAAACGCTGGGGGCTCAATCTTGAAGCCATCTTTAAGGGTTGACCTCCGGCCACGTTTCCATTAAGTGAAATCAAATTTAGCATATTTAAGGCATTTGTTTTGCTACTTTATTTTGGTGCTTTGCTTCTCTCTTTTGCTTAATCTCTTGTTTTCAATAAATAGTTAATAAATATTATAAATAAAGTCTAAAGAAACGAACAGGGCAGGGTACAGCTGGTCCAGGAGTCGCAGAATATGTCCAACAATTAACAAATAATTTTGCGAGCTTCGAGACCACTTCTTGGGACTGCTCTGCTCCACTGGGTTCTCTGGGGGATTGCTTGCTGCTTGGTTGCTTAAACGTAGGCCTGGTAGGCCAGGTTCTGGGCCAACTTCTGGGGCTGCTCCACAACGGGAACGGAAACAGAGCCGAAGGTGCGACCATCCCACGGTCCATGGGCGGTGATGTGAGCGGTGTGGTGGTGATCATGGGCAATCTAAGGCGACACAGAAGGTGGAAAAATAGCAAATTAATAAAGTCCTTATTGAGAGGACATTTATTGAGAATTTTTCCAAATGCTAGTGTGTGGTTGGGTAGTCAGTTTTGTGGTTTGGTTGGGAAGCGGGAGTTTGTGGGCGAGGATTCTGGCGCGACTTACCCTGCTGCTGCCGCCCTCTAGACTTCTTATACATACATGCATCTTTAACACTTAATTGCAATAAAGTTGGAGCTCCTCCGCCTCCACGCATCCCAACATCATCCCAACACACAAAACGCACACTAATTACCACATCCAGCGAATGCCTGGAAGACAATTGGAGACGCGTTTTAATATCATCGTTGGCTTACCTTTTTGCACAATTGGAAAATGGCCAAACCAACCGAGACAATGAAGGAGAAGAAGCCCAGAGCCAGGGCGTTGAAGGCCTTGATCTTCAGAATGCCAATTGCCATGGGGATGACCGTGATGGCCTTCAGCAGGATGAGCACCAGAATGGGCATGGCCAGCTTACGGAGACGATGCTTCTTGCCTGTAATTTTTGGAGGTGCTATGTGTTAATAAAGGCTCTTGTGGGTTCCTGGAAGCGAGGCATGCAGAAAGTGAACCCACCCTTCTTGAAGATGTTGCCCTTCTTACCCCTGGCTTCGACATCGGTGGCATCATCATCGGCCTCGTCGCCGTTCAGCTGGAGGTTCAGGCTCAGCTGGTTGTTGGCCAGGTTACGGGCCGAGACGGTGACCTTGGCATCGGCCAAGGGCAAGTTCATGCTGACATCGTGTCCCCGCATATAGTTCTCAATGGCATCGATGAAGCCATCCGCACTGCTGGCACGGGCTTCGCTGATGGGAGCGGTCTTCTGGCCATTGGAGCGCACCTCCAGGTTGGAGACCTATTAAAGCAGCAGGAAATTATAATTTAAATTTATTTTTGTAAACATATATATAGAATAGCTAAGGGCATTTTTAAAACAAAATATATTGAAAATAACAATCCATTTTGATATTAAAAGAGGAATAAGTAAAATTCTATCTTTAAAGTAAACAAGGGGTGTTTTAAAGGCTTTCCATTCTGTCGTAAATTAAATTCAAAGATAAAGCTGATTGTATTTTATATATTTTTGAGTAAGATTTACTAAAAATTACTCAAGTTAATGCATTTACAAGGGAGTTATATAAAAAATATATTTATTTAAAAACTTATTCTTACGCCGGAATTTTACTGAATTAATTTTGTAAAGTTTTGCCAGAATAGATTTATTTAACTGATTTAAAACAGAATGTTTTCAAGTAAATGACAGTGATAAGGCAGATTAGTACTCGCAAAAAGCTATCGAATTGATTTCTTATTTTCAACAATTGAGTTTAGCTTAAAACAGTCCCCGTTCATAAGCTCACCTGGTAGCTGTCTTTGCTCATCACATTGTCCACAAAGCGCATGGCACGCTCTTTGATGCAGGCCATCGAATCTTGGCCGCTGGCGCACTTGTTCTGCTCCTCGGCAATTAGCCGCTGCAGCTGCTCGGTGGAGCCGAGCCCGGCCGCCTGTCCCGCCGCCACAAGGGCCGCCACACCGACAATCACAAGGAGCAACTTGGCCATTTCGCTGGGTTCGTTTCGGTGCTATGTGCTTTGGTCAGGTTCGTCGCTCGCCGCTGGTCAACACACAACTCGCCTCGGTGCTGGCACAATTGCGTTTAATAATCGTTTTTCTATTGTTCACGATTTTTATACTCACTGGATCTTTAAACTCGTTCGCTGGCGAATGGCCGTGCGAAGGAAAGGGCCGGAGGAGAAGACATGAATGAAGCAGACGTCGCAAGAGCTGCTCCAACTTTGTTATTTTTGCCCGAGTGCGTGCCGCGGTGCACCACGTGTCGTATGCTTAATGCGGCTTTATTTCGAGCGCGTGCCCATCGCATCCGAGAGTTTTCTTCGTGGGCGGATGGCTGCACTCGAAACTATTAGTGAGGCCATAAGGGTTACCTTTTGTATGCTCTTTCGGAAACAGAGATGTCGTAAGAAATATATTTTTGTTTGCTCTTAAAGGGTAACTTTAATTTCTTCTGGTTAAAATTCCTGATCTTATAAATGAGTCCAGAAAAATGTGTAAATTTGGTATTTCGAGGTTTTATCTATATGCTTAAATTATGCTATTTATTTAGGTAGTATAGTTAATTTTAAATTAGTTAAGAGGTTTTACAAACAGGGTAATTAAAATAACATAATTAAAACGTTTAAAACATTTTTGAACAATTATTAAATAAAATACCATAAGTATAAACCAAACTATAAAAGAAATGTGATTTTAAGTCCAAGAAAATTAAATAAGTAAGAAGACAATACTTTAATAAAGATAAGAAAAAATGCACGACTTTAAATATCTAATATTTATAATATTTAGTGTCACATCATGTATAATTTCAATACTCGTGCACCGAATTTTTTTCTGAGTACATTCAACAGTTTGCTCTTAGTTTTTAGATCCCCATTCCGGCAACACAGATGGATAGTGAACTCTGTCATTAATTGATTGAATTTCGCGAGGATGGAGTTTCGCCCTTACTCTTACCTAATTAGTAAGGAAGTTGCTTTGAAGCCGAAGAGTGACATTGGCAATGGCAGAAATTATTCGTTGACCCCATGTAAACACACCACTCTCTTAAGGACTAAAAAGAACAACTAATTACAAGCAAAATGTTTACTTTTGCTATGAAAAAAGTTCTAAGGGAAACAAAGAAGAAAGGAAATAAAGTTGCGGGCAAAGTTTGTAATAACAATGATTCTGCCTTCCACTTTTTTGTTTACTTTCAGATTTTAAACCGCTGGGAGTGCTGACGCACCTCTGGCGATTGTGAAAATTTAACAGCACAAAGTTTTATCGATTAGCAGGTCTTTACCAAGTTTTAATAGGCCATAATGGGGAAAAGTTCTTTTCTGGAAGGAATATTAATCATCGTCGCATTATGGAAGGTAATCAAGTCATAAGCCGTTTATTGGCCACAAGAAACTAGCAATTAAAATATCGCAACACTTAATTTTATACAAATTGCGCAAACTAATTGCGTCATAATCATAATTAATATTTGGCCAAGGAATATCCGGCCCAATGGCTCCGGCTTGGTCGATGGCCAACTGAGGAAAAAAAATGGCCCCCTACATGTCAACGAAATAGAAAGTATTTTTCCTTAACGAAAGCGAAAGTGACATATCCCAGGCCCCGCCAATCCAAGGCACGCACTGAATTTCAAAGCCATTGAAGTCCACGGCTGAATTATGAATCTCTTGTATTGATTACACGTTGTTTGCCATGAAAATTGATTTGATAGTGGGGGAGCGTGTGTTTTTTACTTTTTCGGACTCGATTATATCGCCTGGTCAAAGTTTCACTGACAATTGCCATTCCGGTCGCATTTCTTTTCCGAGCCAATGAAATTGGAAAACCTTTTCATATGCCAAATTGTTGCGTAGAAACGATGGCCGAGCGATGGCGGCCAAGTGCATGCTTTTAAATATAAATGAAGTGTCGTCGCTCAATGGTCTTATTGTTTTTCAATTTCATTTTGTTGGTGCCGAAGTCTCCTCTCTGCTTTTTGTGTTGGCGCCATCGCCATTTTGCATTGTTTCACGGCGTCGCTGTCCACATTTTGGCTGCGAGATGTGTGTTTGTGGCAGCTTTCCAAGCCACCTGGGCCAGGTGGTGGCTCGGTTTCACTGGGTGGCTCTTGGCAATTGATGTGACCGCACCACAGACCATCGATTTTCTCTCTCCGGTTGCATGGAAAACCAGCAAATAAGAAAAGAATGCAATAAATATATATTTTTTCATGTCAAGCTTTCTGGTTTTTTTTTTGGTATCCAGCAAAGGAATCTCCGGAAAGTATGCTAAAAATATAAAAATATACACGCGTACGCTATTAACCTGAATATGAATGGGGATATTTTCGAATTAAAATGTGTGACTATTTATACAATGAAATTCTGAACTGAGCATGGGGCTTAATAAATAAAATAAACATTATGGCAATGTATTTAAATAGGCTTAAATAAATGCACTGCCTATTAAAATTAGCTAAAGTCTGATATTTAAGAAGGAAATTAAAATTTAAAGAATGAAAATAATTGTTTCTTGGAAAACTTTGTTTAAATTACTTTTCCCATGTCCAAAAGTATTTTATCCTGATTTCCAGCCAATATAGTTATTGTTATCATTGATAAATAATTTCTGATTTACGAATAATCCTTAAGTTATATATAAACTTGAATACCCTTTCTGTCACAGAGTATTTACTGAATTGTGAATATTTTTCCACTGCCAAAGAAAATGCATTTCATTTCATTAAAGAACAGCTCCAAGTTATTTTTCCTGTTTCCAAGTACTTAAAATTCAGTTGAATTTAACATGAAAGTTTCCTGACACTTTTATTGGGCACTTTGGAGGAAAGTTGCACTCATTATTCCATGGTTTTCAATTTGAAAATTCCCCCCTTGGGATAGCTTTTTCGCCCGCTAAAAGGTAGCTTGGCGCATTAGAAAAGTTTTCGGGTTAATTACGCAGCTCGCTTTGGGGTCGCTACCCTTTAAAAAGTCCTCAATTAGCCACATAATTTTTGTATGCTTTTATTGCAGAAATATTTACACAAAGGATACAAGAGCTCTTTCCCACTTATTACCTTTAAAAACGCCCAACCGGATTTCTTCTTTTCTTTTTATGTAGTTTTTTTTGTTTGTTTTGTTTTGTACACTTCTCAATAAATAAATAAATAAACAATACGCCGCACTCCGAGCGTTTCAACTACTTAGCTTAAAGCGAAATAAATAAGGTTGCAGCTTGGCCGAATTTCGAATGGGGTTTGGGTTCGTGGTCTCAGCCTCATTTCTGGCCCGCATAGGCCAAGTCCTGGGCATCCTGTCCCTCCTGGGAGGATCGGGCCCAGGCATGGGGATCCCAGGCGGGCGAGGGATGCTCCAGATGCTCAATGTGCTCCACGGGCAGATCCACATGGTGGTCGATGTGGTGCTCCAGGTGATGATCGATGTGGTGCGGCACAATGTGCTCGATGTGATGGGGCACAACGTGCTCGATGTGGTGGGGAACCACATGCTCGATGTGATGGGGAACCACGTGGTCCACGTGGTGGTGCGGATAGTGCACCACCTCGTAGTTGACAATCTTGGGCTTGGCAATCTTGAAGATAACCAAAGCTCCGGACAGCACCAGCGAGAGCAGACCCAATGTCATGGCCTTCCAGGTTTTCAGGGCAATCAGGCCCAAGGCGAGGGGCACCAGCACAGTGGTCTTCAGCTTCAGGCCCAGAAGGAAGGGTAAAACAGCCTTGCGGATCATGCCGCGTCCTGGGAAAATATAAAAAAAGTCAGAGTTAAATTTAAAATAAGTTTAGAGGTTGTTTCTTGGCTCAATTTTTAAATTATATTATAAATTGTAGATCGAGGCTTGGAAAATATAAATGTAAAATTATTTTGTACGATTTCTATATATGATTTATATTAAATGAATTTAAAATTAAATTTGTGAAAAAATAAGCAATTTTATCGACTCCAGGTTCAAGGAAAGTAAACTAGATAAAAAGTGAATTATATTAAATTACAAATAATTACTTTCTGCTAATAAAGTCTGCATTTTTATATATTTTTGTATTTTCTCCTACTTTTAAATGTAAAATACCATACTCCACACAAAATAATCTTTAAAATACTATTTAAAAATAATTAAAAACAATTTAGCTCTTACCTTCATTGGCAGCTGCCAGGGGAACCACTCCGCCCTGGGTCAGAGGATTCTCCATGAGGAAATCGGGCACCAGAGAGCGGGCCTCCGAGGTGCGGAAGTATTCCGGAGCCTGGATCCTCAAGGAATGACTGCCCAGGTAGGTGTCGATGGCATCGAACATGCGCTCCTGGGGATCCAACGATCGGGACTCCTTCGTCTTCTCCGCGGTCCGGACGATGGACAGACGCTCGGTGAGGCGCACCTCCGGCTGCTGGAGGGCAGAGTTGAACCACTGCAGGGCCTTGGGTCGCACGCACGAGACACTCAGGTCCTTGAGGCAGCCGTGGTACATGTCCAGGGCCAGTTGGGCGGCGGACTGCGGCGCCTGCTGACCCTCAGCCGGTGCCGAGTGGGCGACGGCCAGCGTCGCCAGGGCGACCATTAGACAGGCGGCGGTGCTCTTCATCCTTTTTTCTTTGGTCGGTGGTTAGTAGTCCCCCCTTTTCGATAGTCGATCTCAGCAGAACTCGCTCTGGCTCTGGCTCTAGTGGTGCGCACGCGTTGGCCACTCAGCGGGTTATGCAAATGTCGCACGGGCAGCGCTTGGTTTTTATACGGCGTGTACTTTGCTAATTGAATTGCGTATGCCAGGTACGCGCGGAGCTCTTGCCGCTTCGCTTTGGCCTCCTGCTTTAGCGGCCATTTCGCTTTAAGCCGTGGAAAGCGCAAGTTGACCATCGCTACCCGTCACCACCTCCACCTGAGTTTCACCTTTGGGCGGGAGTTGGCCCTTAACTGGCTCTGCCTTCTGGTTCTATCGGCAGTCTATTGGGTCAAGTGGGTGCTTTATGGGCACGCCGTTCTCATTGCAGGCGGAATTCATCATCATGACGATTTCCAGCATAATACCCGCCATAATATGCCGCACATAATTGAAAGTTATTGGACGGCTTCGCCGCTCGTAAAATCAAGTGCCCGGCCATTCGAGGTGCGTGCCTGGAAAGCTCAATTAGAATGCGACTCTCCCAGCGTACATTTCTTCGCCAGTTACCGAAATAATACCAGCCTTGGGCAGTCACTTGCACCTGCTGACCACTGGGGAAGTCGAAACATTAATTTTGTTCTCTCTGGGAAGGCGGAGAAGCTTTGATTTGCTGCACAAAGGCGGGCTTTTAATTCTAAAGAAATTGTTCTTTATTCAGTAATAACATAAGTAATTAAATTGTAATATTTTAAGTACATATGTAGGTATGTATTATTAATTGGTTTTATTTATATTTAAAACCTAAACGCTTTCAGAAAAATATGGAGAGATAAAGGAAACCACAAAATATCTGCCCTTTAAGTCATGGCAATCTTTTCACTGATAGCAATTGAGGGGACAAAGCGGGGAGTGGCAAAAAAAGAAACATTTGTCCTGAGTTTTATTTGAAGGAGTATGTGCCACATTTTGTGGGCTTAGCTTTTATAGTTCCAGAGGTTGAAGTGTTCAAACGGATGGTGAGCCATTTGTTTATTTTACCAGATTTACCTTATTACAGACACATTCTAACGCATAGTTTACGAGTATACTCAAGGTACCGTTTTACTCCCCCCATTCATCATCAAAACAGCTCAAAGAAAAAGCTCTGAAACTGATAGAACTTGGAAAATAAACTTCGATTAGTTTGAAACAAAAAGAGTTATGGGAACTAAGCTGTTAGACCTCAGAAAAATAAATCCCTTTCGTAATTTATTTATCTTTTAAAATATGTTTCAAGAATAGAATTGCACGGGATAAAAAAGGAAAAGAAATTTGAATACATTCGTATTTTATATTCAATTATTCTATAACCTCAAACGCACGAGTTTAAAAAATTGATCCAAATAGCAAAATGAGCTATATTTATTGTGATATTGATAAAATGAATTCCAAATAAATTAATTATGTTTATGCCAGTATAATAAGTGCATATGCCCGACAAATAATTGAGAAATCTGGCCAACAAATAAATGAAATCAAATAACTCCTGCGATTCCTGGAAATTGCCTTCTTATTAAATACCTGTCTCAATGAGCTCTCGTCCTTGCAGCAGCCTGGCACTGTCCAATAATGCCGAACAATAGGCCCAACGAATTACATAAAATCAATACATACTTACAACATTGGAATTAATTAACAGCTGGTGGGGGATGGGTCTTTCCTTAAAAATATGTCTCTCTTTAGGCGGAAATATTTTCGTAGGCCAAAAATGAGGCCCATAGGAGGGGAATCGCTCGTGACGTTGCTGACATTTCTCGAAGTACTCGGGCTGCTTTGGCATTTAATGAGCTGCCAATTTGGCAATCGGTGTTTTGATGTCAGTGCAGTTGGCTGGGCCGAGACAGCGGGCTCACGAATCTTAATGTCTTACTTATACTTCCGCTCTTTGTTGTGATTTTTTGGCCGCCTTTGTTTTTTGTTTGGGCAATAAGGAATTTTTGTGCTGGAGGAAAAGTGAAAGCTTTGCCATTTGCGTGTTAATTGCGCCCGGAATTTACATAAATATTAATTTCAGATGAGTTCGTGCTCGTCGTGGAGACATCAAAGTCGCCCCGAACGCCAATATACGCCGCTGCCTAATAAATATATTTATGTAAACGAGTTACCCATTTTCATTTCCATTTCGACTGTTTGCCAGCGACAATTAGGCTACATATTGGAGCGAAGTTCCTGCTGGGCCAAAAACGCCTTGATTTATGCAAAGAAAGTGTGTTATTAGAGGGCCTGCTGGTCTGGGTGAATGATTTCGCAGCATGTGGGTTTGTCAAGACTTCCTGGAATTTTCAGGCAGATTGCCCTGGATAAGCACAACAGTGATTCAATGGGAGGGATATTAATAAATCATGTTAAAACGAAAATATCACAGCTAAATTCGGCAAAGGCGTCTAGGACAATGTGCTTCTTGAATTCTTGTTTTGTTAAGTGTTTTAAAGAAATTTTTAAATACATTTGAGAACCTTAAAGCGAGGCTTTAGAGATATTTTATAAAATCGCATTTATTTTGGTTTAAATAATAAATTAAATTACATTTATATTCCGTCAGGTTGGCTTTTGTAGACTTTGTCTTTGAAAATGCTTGTATATTACGTTCCATATTATTTATCTCAATTTCCCAGAAATGGTTGGATATATTGTCGGCAACTTCTGAGACCTTTACCAAATTGAATCATGGCTTTGCACCTGCTTCTTCGTACGACAGTTAATAATGCCAGAATTCCCACGAAATTGTATCAAAAATGTTCCATTAAACTCTACCTGTGATGCAAAATCAACATGATACAAACTTAACACAAGTTTCAATTTATTTCCATTTATTATTTCAATTATAACAAGTTTTGCGTATTGACTAATTGAATTTGCAGCCACATCCGTCTGGCCGGCAATTAATAAATATTCTGATTTCATTTTTTTTTTTGTGTTTTTAAAGAATTGCACTTGCAGAGTGTGTATATGTGAGGAATTTAAAAAGTGTTCTGACCGCAGCCAATTCTAATAAATAATAAATAGGTAATAATTGGTAGGTAATCTTCAACAAAATCAGAATGAATATTAATTCAGCGGTCGAGTGACAGGGGAGCTTAAATTAATATCAACTAGGAAAACCATTAGACTACAATAAATAAATAAATAAATATATACGAGTTTAACAAATAAATTATGCTTAAATTAAGGTTATTATCCTATTTACAGTTCGTTTTTTTTTTGTGTTTAACAAGGAAAAAGTTGACTTCAAAGTGGCGCTCGCTCGTACTCTCCATTATCGTCGGGGATTTGCAGACTCCCTCGGGCTCACTTGGCCGGCATGTTGCACTGCGGATACAGGCTCTGGCAGTCCTTTTGATCCTGGCCATCCCGGGCAGCCTGAATTAGCCGGTAGAAACGACGCACTGCCTCATTCGCATGCGTTACGGGCTCCAGCTCGCTGGTGTCGCTGCAACAGACACAAAATGGGAAACTTTAGCAAAAAGAGGCTTTCGCGAATTTAATTAAGTGCTGTTGTTCCCTATTTTTTGTTTGCCGTTAGCAGATGATTCTGAAGTTAGTTAGTTAGTTGGTCCTGTCTATGGAGGCATTTTTTGCCAGGATGCCAGGAAGTCGGCTAATTAACTTTGCCACTTCGGTCGCTACCGTCGCACTAAAGTTTTCGTGAAAGCAGGTCGAAACGCTTCGTCGTTTTTATATGTGGCTTACCAACACGCGCCCTTTGTGCGCCAGCCAGACAGACATGCTTTTGCCATCGAAAAACTTCCACACTTGGGAAAAGTTTACTTAATGTTAGAGGACTTTATACATGAGAATAGCTTCTATATATTCGGAATTAAATAATGACCTACTATAATTCTTATTCCAAGAAATAATTTATAATCAAATTTTTAGATTAATGTAAACATTTTATTCCCAGTGCATAAGGCAATCCGCCCGCCCTGCTACTCAGCTATTCAGGCTTAAATTGAAGGCGTCTGGAGCAATTGATTCTGGGGGCGGGGTGTTGCTAATGGATTTCATGTGACTAGTGGGTCGTGCTGGCTGAATGGATGGATGGATGGTGGGCGGGATTCGCACCCGCATAAGCCAAGGCCAAACTGATTTCCTATGCTCTTTGCCCCGCCCCAGGAAGGAGTGCTTGTAGGAGAAATTGAAATGGGAGGACGTGACCAGGAGCTAGGAAATGTTGTATGCCTTTTAATGCTCATAATTATTTTTTCGTTTGCGCATCATTAAAATAAGATCTTGTTCTTATATGATGGAATAGCTCAATTAAGTAAAAGACGTAATCAATTCACTTAAATTTAGCTTAAGAAGATGTATGTATGTGTCGAGTTTATTGTGGAGTACACATGTCTACGTTACTTATTTGTTCGTTTATCAGCAGAAATATGAGAAAACAGTCTCTAATTTAATTAATTAAAAGAAACATTTTACCTTGTTTTTGAAAGAAAGAATATTAAATAACATTAAGTTATTATTAGATGTGCAACTAATTTAAATTGATTGAATTTACCAAATAAAATTTCTGTTCTAAGCGTTATTTTCACTTGGTGAATGAAGGCCAATTAAAATTTAACCTCAATGACACTGGTTTGACAAATAAGTTTTATTTTAAAGCTCTTTCTTTTATGCATTAAAATCAAACTGCCAAAAACACAAATGGTGTCTCATCAAATAAATATGAATTATGAATGTTTTAATGCGCATGACTAGGGACGGCGACAAGCGTTTTGAACAAACGCTGCCTTTCATTAGGCCCATTTATTTTAATTAATTTCCAACTAGAATGGCCGAAAACCTGAGCTTCAAGCCGTTGTCATTGGCGTTCCGATAAGGCAATTAAGCACACACTTTGGGGCACTCAATTAATGACTTGTCATGGGCACACGAACCCATAAATCATACAATGTTAGTAGGGACTAGGATGACTTCTCTCCTGGGCCACCGCGGCTGTCAGTCACAATTTTGCCAAAGCAGTTATCTCCGCCAGGCAGAGGAGTCTGCCAGTTTTGCACTCATTGTACTCGAGAGATGGAAAATAGACCTGGCCATGCCGCCCCGAGAGATAATGAGCCGTAAGAAATATGATGAATACGAAATGCGCCTTTATCTGGTCTGTGACATGCTCGAGTGCTGCCCGAGTGACCGATGTGGGTGGAACCCACTCCGGTGCCTGAAGGCGACGGCACGCAGCATGTGGCATGTGGCATGTGGCAGGGAGTTCCACTTGGCTGCCCCGTGTGCAGTGTGCAGTTCAATTAGTCGACGCTAGGCGACAGCCACGAACTTGCGATGACAAACTGCGCTGAGACAGCTCCAAGTTCCACTTTCTTTTCACGCTCTTGCCTATCAATTGAAAGGCGATGATGGGCAAAGGCTGAGCTCCGTGGATGCATCGCGCTAAGCGAGCTGAAAAATGAATCCAAGTTTTGACAGCCTGACATCACAATTTGCCATGGCCAGGCAGCGGCATTTAGAGCACAAAATAACACATTTTATGGCTAATGACAAGGCTAAGTTCATGGCACACAGAGCTTGTCTTATACATTTAAGGCCAATATATAGAAAGTGGATCAAAATTGGTTGGTACTTGAGATAAAATCTATTTAAAAAAGTAATTAATTCTTTTTTTAGTTAAAAAATACAAATCTTTTCATAGGTGTCCCAAGGTAAAATCGTAAATCATCATCATCATTAATGTAAAAATAATATATATGTGTTAAAAAAAAGAAAATACAAAAATGTATTCCCCAAAATATATATAAATTTCTGATTTTGATTACGTATTACGTTGCTGGTTCTATAGACCATAAGAGCTCATCCTGTTCTATTTTTTTAGAAAAGCTTTTTCTTTTTTTCTTAACTTTTTGTATCTTTTTGCTGGACACTTCCGTCGAAGACTTACCGACTTAGCTCGGCGGAAACGAAATTGCTGTGCGGACTATAGGTGGCCGGATCCTTGTACATGCTGCAAACAATGCGCTCCTTGCACAGGTCGTTCTTCACGCCCAGCTGCTCGACTATTTTGTCGATTTTGAGCAGAATGGGACTGTAGAAGGGATCGTAGTTGAGCGGGTACAGTGGCTGCAAAACGCACAAAAGGTGCACACAAATTATTGACAATGAAAGCAGATTAAAGTGGCGGATGTGAGTGCGGGCAAACCTGTCCGTCCTGCACGAATGGCTGATGCTCCAGTATCTTCTGCTGCTGCTGGATCAGGCGCTGCTCGGCCTGAATGCGGATGGCCTCCTTCAGCTGGGCGGCCAGTTCAGGCTGTAAAGTAGCGAGAACATATATAGGTTGATATCGAATTACGTTTTATAAATGTTAAGGATTTGTTTTGGCTGCCTTAAGGCTTTGCACTTTGTTGAAGCATTTCGTAAATCGAAAATTCCATTTCAGATTAAGCTTTACCCACCTGTGGCAAGTCCTTCATATGTCAAACATTTTGGGCTTTACTTTGGAAATTAAATTGTGGCAATTAAATAAATGTTTGTAAGCTGTAATGCTTTTGACACAATTTATGAACTTTCCCGGGCAAAGGGCAGAATTTGCAAACCTCTGTCGTGGACAGACCAGCTTTATTTAGAGCCGCCAGCACTTTCTCGACAGCTGGTTCCCATCATATTCGGCAAGGTGTGCGCTCATTTAATTAAGGTGAACAGCGGGGAGTTGGGTTTCGCAAAGCCTACGGATTGTGCTGTCAGCCGGGCAGTGCAATGGCAAAGTGCATTTTAATTATAACTCAGTTGACAGCCAAGTGCCCGAAAGCACAGCCCACATGTCTGCATGGCGGCTTGGTCGGCTTGGGCGGCTTGGGCGGCACACACACTTGAAAGTGAAAACTGTCATTGAGTGTCAGTCAGTCACGCAGTCAGTTGGTCTGGCAAAATTGTTGTTTGCCAAGCAATACACCTTGCACAGCCCTGCAATTTGAACGGTGTCGTTAAACAAAAAGAGAAAAGAATACAAAAAACAATGAAAAAAAAACACCTGCACTTGGAGGAAAGTGTCAATAAATGCAGGCATGTGCCGGCGGGTCTAGACTTTTGTTTGCGAGTGAAACTGCGGCAGCCAGATTGATTGTGTCTTGTCTGCCTGCGCAAACGTGCAATCTGCAAATATGAACCGGCACTGTGCCACTAATGATGGAGTAGGAAATGGCCACAAATGGCGGGTGGAGCCGCAGCCAGCCCCATGACCTACACGGGAAGTGAGCTCTCAGTAGCTGCGACTCGGCAATATGTATTAATTTTTACGTATTTATTTCCCGCGAAAGCAAAGTGCTTTGTAAATGCTGATATTTTAATCAAATTCTATTTGGTCATGAATTGAATTTGATTTTGATAATAAAATATAATGATATGTTTTGAGAAACAATTCTTTCTTTTAAATAAAATATTTCTCGGGAAAGGAAATTATTAAAAACCTTGCTTTAAACACCTTTAATTTTTTTTTTAACATGAAGATAATTCTTCTCTTAATTAAAAGGCTTTTTGAAGTCTCTTAAAACCCTTACAAACAGACATTTTCCCCCTGAGATTCACTTGAATTTCAGCGTTCGCATGTACTTTCTAAATAGAATATCTGGCAGCCGCTGTACCCACAATCGGGATTTATACGAGAGCTATCTGATTTCACAGACATCCATTTTTATGTGCATGTGGTTGCGATTACAATTACCATGCACATTTGCTGATTCTGTGTGTACACACTGCGTATACGTAATGGAATGTAATGTGATACGCACCGAAAGTTGTGGCTCCTGCAGAGTTTGGTGTTGCTGCTGCTGCTGCTGCTGCTGATTGTGGCGCGCTGGATCATACTGCGCGGCTATTTGCGCCGCTGTCGTGAGTCCTGGTCCGCTCTGCGGCGGATGGTGTCCTGGAACGAACACCGGATGGTGCTGCGAGTGTGCCGGCCTTGAGCTGTAAAAATTGAGGCAAAATTAGGAATCGAATGCGGGTGTGCGTGGGGGGGTCAACTTCGGCTGCCACAATAGTTCCGATGGGGCGGAGAATCAAATTTCCTTTACGCTGCTCCTTTTAATTGGCAACAATTACCAACCGACACTGTGTTGTTTGGCTTTCATTAAAGATTTTTAATTACATTCCCTTGCGCAGGAGGGACATATGGAATGGCGTGTAAACAAACAGAACAGCAGGGGAGCCGGAAAAGTCCCTTTCGCCCATTAAAATGGTTTATTAATTTATTTACAAGCTAACAGAATTTCCGGTAAAGTCAAGCAAGAAATAAAAAATTCTAGGTTCTTCATTTAACCAACTGGAGACTAGATAATTTTTTGTAAACGAAGTAAGCGAAATGTGATTAAAATAAAATGAAAATATATCACAAAGGCCACATACAATTGCGTTAAACAACAAGTATTTACCCTTTTTCCGTGCAGAGTGAGGAATATAAACATTAGGAAATAAAGACTTGTGAAAATATAACAAGAAGCTTTAAGGAACTGGGTTAGTAGCTTATGTTGAGATCTAATTTATGCGTGAGCGAGTGTGTTTTTTGGTGGCGGTGCAAGTGAGTTTTCGTGTGCGTAGGTGTACTGTTTGTTTTTTAATTTTTCGGGGTGCCCTTGAGTGGCATGTACCTTTGTTTGTCCTGACTTTGAAATGGGTTTAAACTGTGACTAGAGGGCTGTACTTTCTGAGCACTTAATTGCTGCTGCAGCTGTAGCTTGAGCTGCTGCTGCTGCTGTTGATGATGCTTCTGGTGAATGGTCGGTGGCCTGGCCTGCTGAGTGGCTGGCCATCGCT
Organism: Drosophila asahinai; assembly: GCA_008042795.1. Taxonomy (NCBI): domain Eukaryota; kingdom Metazoa; phylum Arthropoda; class Insecta; order Diptera; family Drosophilidae; genus Drosophila; species Drosophila asahinai. Next base: position 78,359 of record VNJZ01009400.1, read on the forward strand.
GCTGGTGATGCTGCTGCTGTGCCTGGTGCTGTTGCTGCTGTTGTACCTGTGTGGTGCCCAGGCCCCAAGCATGCAATACCCCGGCATCGTTCGCCGTGTTGGGCTTAAAATAATGCGCATTCTCCTCGATTTGTGCAGCGCGATTTATATCGCCTATGTATCTATAGTGATGCCAGTCGGTTGTTGTGAGTGATTTGTGAGTGTGATTTAGAGACAAGACAGATACACAGACAGGTTAAAGTCACAGAATGCGGACACAGAAAGCGGGTGGGGTGCGAGACAGAAAGGAGGCACTTACTCGGAGCCCAAGCCCGGGCCACTGTTCTCCCAGGCTCCCTCGATGTGCTCGAATCCTCCCGGGCCGTAGGTTTCGTGGATAGGCGCTCCATGGAGATAGGCGGACGGATGGCCCTTCGGCGGGTGCGTGTAGATGAGCTCGGGACCCGAGTGGTGCTCTCCACTGTGCCATGGGGGTACCACCTAAAAATAGAGGAATTTCTCTTTAGTTCAGCTAATCTTAATATAATTTAAAACAATACAATTTCTAGATAATGTTGATTTGTTCTTAAGGCTGTTGTGCTATATTTGGAGTGTGGAGTTGCGACAGCCATGATAAGCGCAAATTGAAAAATGTAATGGAGCAGTCGTGGCTAGGCTTCTTTCGTTCTTTCTTGACATTTAATAAACTCGGCAGCAAGGCAAAACTTTTTCCACTGTTTTGGAGGGCTTCTCCTTCGAGTGCTCTCATCACGACATCTTTTGGCTATTTATAGGCAATGTTTGAACCGTCCAAATAATACGCATTCTGCTCGACTTTGTCTGGTGGGGGCAAGGCCCCCAGCCCTCCCTCGTGGCTCCCTTTAACTCAGTTCAATGACTGCCAAATAGCCGTAAATAACGAATAAAATGCCAAGATATGCGACTGTGTCATTGCCTGGCAGGCAGGCAGCTCAGCTCAGCTCATGCTCCGCCTCTATTATTTGCGCTGTTTATTGTGCCCCGAATCGGAATCATATTTCATGCTGTGCGGCACCAGAAACTTTTCCCAGCAAAGAGGTGACACGTAAAGTGCGTGTTTCTTGCTCTTGACTGGCTGGAAGTCTTTCCTTGCCGTCTGCGAATTAATTTAATTTACACTGACTGCGAAAGCAGTTGCCAGGGATGGCACCGGCATTCTTAAAGCCGAGAAAATGTGCCACGCGGGTGTGAATGCACATATGGAATTCAATAAACCGCTCCCCTATCGATTGTCCGTTTTTTTATTGCAATATTTCTGGGATCCGGTGAAGCTTTCCTCTATCTGCACTTCAAACATTCATATATTCCGATTCCGCTGAAGAGCAAGTTTTACGACACGTGCTCCCCATGAACAAACGCTTTCTCTGGTAATATTATTCGATAGTTGTCCTAAACTCAATTACAGGTGCTAAAGTTGCTGTTTTATTGAATCAATTTAAAGGAAAATCATACTTGGCCAAAAGAATGTCGTATGCAAACATGGCTATCCGGATTATCCCGGTAGTATTTTGGCTAAATGCCTGGCCCTAGTCTCGGTTGAATGGCATTCCTAGCGACATTTCTGAATGCGAACATAAATATCTCATAAATACGAGTATCTACGCGTGTGCACTCGTTCGCACACAAGTGTTTGTGAGAAAATGCCTTGCACAGAAAAAAATTATACCTATTTCTATTTAAAATCACTTCACAAATTAAATACTTTTATTATTACCCAATGATATTTTTTGAGATATTAAAAACCATATATTTGTTGGCTTACAAAAAGAGTATATCTTAGTATGGAAAATATTTCTAAACTCCAAGATATCTTTTCATTAATTAAGTCTCAAAATAAAATTAAAAATCATTAAATTGATATTTATAATATAAATTTTTCGCCCTGTGCCTTAGCAGCCATTTATAATCCCTGCCAACGGCGACAATTCAACAGACGGGATTTCATTTGACGATATGTCAAGCTGGGTGCTGTCTGTGTCAGCGTGAGCTCATTTCGATGACAAGGGCGCTGCGACACGTGCTTGGAGCCGGGAAATCTTCAATGGAAATACTTCTCAATGGTGACGGCGAGAAGAACGCGCCTCTAGACTTTTCTAATTGAATTTCCGGCAGCGTGGATATGCGAGCGCGCACATCAACAAAAGCCAACTTCCGACCGGCAGACGTATAGACAAAAACTGAATCAAATCCAGATTGTTGATGAAATTTCTCCAAAAATACGCCGAAAATGTGAAAAATATAATCGGCCTAGCCCAAACCAGTTAGTGACGGTGTCACAAGACGAGCCTCATATTTTCGTGTCATCTGAGGGTTTTTCTTTTGTTAATTTTAGCCCACACACTGAGCTATAATTAGTTTGTCTTATTTTAGGCTGAGACTCTTTACAAATAATTGACTACACAGAGTATTTTAGCAAAACAGTTATCTATCTAAACTAGGCCATAATCTATGTAGAAAACCAGTTTGCAGGTATTAGAGATACAATTTAAACATGCTGCACTCTATCTTGGTCTATCTAAAACAAAAATACTTAACTTTTGGATTCACTTAGAGGTAAAATACTTGGTAATTTGGCTATATGATCGAGAAATCTGATAGTCAAATGACTTGAAAGTCTCCCAAAGATTACCGTGGCAACAAGGCAATTTGTGCAATATCATCTCCAATTGGCACTCACCGTATGATGATGATCGATGAGGTGATGGTGGTGGTGGTATTTGGGTGGTGCGTGATAGGACTGCTGGTAGTAGGAGCAGAGCTTGAAGAGATGCGATAGTGCCGGGAACAGGAATAGCAGGAACTTCAGCAGCAGCTTCTTGGCGGCCCCAACGCCGATGATGATCGGCAGCAGCCAGAATAGCTTGATCTTGATGATCTTGATGATGAGCAGCAAGGCGAGGAATGACAACACCAGTTTGCTGCGTAGAAATTTTTCTGGACAAATAACGAAAGTAGCAATCGAATCAGACTCTTGATGCAAGAGTGAAAGCGCTTTCATGAGCGCAGAATGGCCTCAGCATCTGCATCTGCATCTGCATCTGCGTGATGGGGAAGCAAATTGCGAGTATTACTTACGTATCTTCTTCTGGATTATCGCGCCAGCCAGTCGGGCCTTGACTACCTGTTTGGGAATCAGCTCCAGCTTGGCAATGATTCCATTTCCCTCGATGGCCCGCGGCGAGATGCGAAATGTGGCGCCATTGAACATAACCTCGGGCAAGTCCACCTCCAGATCGTGGGTCATCGCGAATTGGATACTCTTGCCATACAGAGCGCTGGTCACTTCCTCGATGGGGGTTTCCGGGCTGGCTGCTTGGCAATCGGAGAAACAGAGAGATAGACGAACGCAAACGAGGTTAAATCTGCACCGAGTGACGCTTTTGGGTTAATGAAAGTTTTACCGCCAGCGATTTCCCCCGCTCAGGATGCTGCACTTCTTGCGCAACTGAGAGTAAACTTAGCTCTTGTCTCTATAAATAATTTCCAGCTTGTGAGCGAGAGTGGGAGTCTGGCTGCTTCCGCTTGGAAACATTTTGGCGATGGCTTGAAATTGCTAATTAAATTTTAATTGGCCTTGAGGGGAGTCGGGCTTGGCCGGAAACATTTCATTTAAGAATGAAATAAGAACAGGGAATTTTGTGGCTGTTAAATTTATCCTCAGTTCAAGCCATTCATTTTATTTATATTTATTTTTCTATTGCTAAAATTATTTTCTGAATGCCATAAAGTATTTGTGATTTCTCATTAATTACCAAATTGAAATTGTACAAAGTAATCAATTTACAAAAGAAAATCGAACTTATTGGCCCTTTATTAATTTAGTTTTACTTTCTAAGAAGTAATTAATAAAATAAATAAGCGGACTGCATGGTTTGACAGACTTTCTTTAAGAAAACCTTGAGCTTGTAAGGAATTCAGTAACATATTTCAATTATTTTAAAAGTAGTTCGATGAATGGTTCGATTAGAAAGTGTCTATATTATTTAATTCATAGATTATCTAATTCAACCCAATTTAAGTTCAAAAGTTCAATACCACTCAATCATTGAGTAAATTCTAAACGATCTACTGCCGCTTACATAATTCTTGGCCTATCAAATGGTTGTTAATGTGCGTTTGTTACCACGTCGATTACCGTGGGCAAAAGAAAACATCTGATGGCCAGGTAAGAAACCGCATAATTGAGCGCAGTCAAAGCGCCGTGACTCACATAAACGAGAGATCGTTGCCGTAGCAGATATTTTACTGCTCTCCGGCGCAGCTAAAATACGTAAAAAATCAAATCAAAACGCGGCAAGTGAAAGTTACTGGAACTGGCAGCGGCATTTTTTGTGAACGTGCTCGGGTATAGGTAAACAAAGCGAAGAAAAGAATCGAATGCCGACGATTCACAGATGTGAAAACTGATCGCACAAACCAAATCGTTCGCATATAGAGTTTCTTACGTAAGACTCTGAAAGCGTCTGAAAGCGAAAAAAGGTCTTAGGAATAACAGAATGTGTTGTAAGTTAACTAGCGGCAACAACTTTATTTATTGTGAACTTCTTATATACTTGAGAGTTTAAAGAAAATTGCAAATTCTTATTTTTATTCTGTAAAAATTTCGTGAGTGATTGTCTTAACTTCTTTTAGACATTTCCTTTCACTTTATAACAACTCTTCAAATTCCACTTACCGGCACGTGCCTCCGAGTGCTCCTCCTTATCCTTCTCGACCTCGTAGTGAACCTGGTTCTTGAAGAACTTAAGTCTCTCCGTCACGTTAACGTCCTGCACATCCAGAGCGCCGTCCAGGTAGCTAAACACGTTCTTCTGGAAGCACGAGATGTCCGGCTTCAGGTAGCAATCGCGAACGAGTCCGTCCCAGAGCTCGTTGCCACTGGCGAAGCGCCTGGCCAGGCGGAGAAGCAGGGAGTCGGTGGGAGCCATCTTATCCGGCTGCTTCCTGGACGGATTCTCCGTGACATTTACTACTGGCTGCCACTCTTCCGGCGGCAGTTCCGTCGTCGTCAGCTCCCCGGGGGACTCCGTTTCTGAGTCTGTCATCTCCTCGGTGGGCTCCGTTTCCAGGCGACTCAAAGGTGTGGTGGAGAGATGGCGGCCACGCCGACCATTTCGAACCGTCTCATCCGCTTTGGCGACCGCGTTTATTAGGCAGATTGATAGGAGGAAAATGAGCAGGCTGGTTTTTGATCCGACCATGCTCGACCATGGGAGGCTGCGACTTCGATTTGGATTGTGGCTGCTGGTGCAGGTGCGATTTCTACTAGAGGATGTCCACTGCCTCCGGCTCTCACCCGAGGTCCAATTACGGAGCAGATCACGCTGTGTCTTCGGCATTTTCAGTTTCGTTTTCGGGTCTCGTTTTCACTCCTCCGGTTAGCAGTTAGCACTGCTGACGGCCAATTCGCACCTTCAACCTGCAATTGTGGCTGCAATTGCGCCCCTTGGCCCAGCAATTTACTTGTTCCCCAAACTGTTCGCCCTCGCTACGTGCTCAGGAACTTTGAGCTCCGGCGGACACAATGACCGGCTTTGTGGGCGAAATCGTAAGCCAATTGACAAATCAATTTATCTAGCACGCAAACACAATTCCATTGATTGTTAATGGGTTTCTGTCGATTTTTTTGCCTCGGCTTAATTCCGTTTTGTTGTTTTTTTTTAGTACTTTCTTCGCATGTTTACTTTGGACTCGTTTGTTTGGAATTTCGCTGCCGCATTTAGCGCGGTTTCTATTTGCGTTACTTGGTTATCTAGCTACAGCTAGCAATTACTTCATCGCGACACACCTACGGCCTAACGGTTTGCAGCTCGCGTATCTTGCAACTTGTATTTATCCCGTCTCCCGTATCTCGTACCTCGTACCTCGTACCTCGTATCTCGTATCTGGGGGATATGCAAATCACCTGTTAGCGCGATTCGTGTGCGCATGCGTGCGCGACTGGCGGACAACTGAGCGTGTTGTGGCCCAAACCGCTGGCCAAGATCACGGCCGGGGCTACCAACGGACCGGTCTCTTTCTCTCTCTTCCTCTCTCTGTCTCTGCCAGCTTCGTTCAGTTGTCGTTGACTTTTTGCACTGCAATAGCGACTGTATCTTGTATCTGGTGGCTTCCTCTGCATTCACACGTTGCTCCGGCAAAGATTCTTCCTAACTGTGTTTTTTGCCGCGGCTGAAAGTTGTTTCGTCTGCCCCTGTCCCCTGCCCCTCACTATGTTTGTTTATACATTTTCCAGTTAGCTTTAGATTGTTTCAAGTGCAGTTTGTCTGCTGGTCTGACGTTAATTTTCCGCGTATTTGTTGTCTCTCTTCTCTGCGTTGGCGCTTTTCATGGCCAATTTTGGATAAGCTATAAACAAGTTTTCCTCTTCGAAAATGTACTTTTATGAGGTGATTTTTATTGGGTTTTTTATGGCGCCAATATGATAACTAAGTGTTTGATTTGACTATAAAAAAAAAGAGAAAATTGGTTGGGAATTATGTGTTATATTTTTTATTAAATATTTGTATTATTTTCTTGGAATATTGGAGAAAGCCAGGAAAATGTAATTAAATATTATTATAGGATAATATACTTAAAAGACTGTTTGTAGGGGTTAAAAACTTGTTATTTCCTTGAAAACATGTTTAAAAATATTAGCATATCTACTTGCATTGTTTCGTTAAGTCAAATTGGCATTATATATTCGCTGTCTCGGCATACCCGTTTTTATTTGGGGAAAATGGGTCAATAATCGACCTAGCTACCTATAAATAAATATAGTTAACCCACAAAAAGAGGGCAGCCAAGTTTACGTTTATTCACAACGATTGAATTGAGAACGGAATCGAAAAGCGGCGCTCGGCGACAAAGGAAAGCAATCAAGTTGTCAAATAAAATCGCCATTACCTGAACCACTTTCAACAAAAGATGTGTGTGGTGGCACACTTATGACATATGCCATTCTTCTTTTGTGGTTTTCACAGCCATTGAAAGGGCTTCAAGTCATATCTGCAGCCATTATCTGTGATCAAGATATCAAACTTGCACTTTGACATTATTTGAGCTCCAACTTGGCTGTAAATTTAATTGGCACAAGTCTGAGACCTTTGTGCCATTTTAATTAACTGAAAATGCCTGCCAATTTGGCGCCAGACATGAGGGCTTTTCCATTAACTGATTTGGCCAATGTTTCCAATGCAATCAATTAGTGCACAGTTCGCACACAGCTGCAAGCCGTGGCACGACTTATGATTATTATTTTTAACGAGCTTCAAGACTAGATTGCTCTTGGTTGACGGTACGTATGCGTAATGTGCATAAACGACATATGTTTCATGTAACGAGTCGCGTCGTTATGGCTTTTCGTATTAAACACATTCTATTAAAGTGCCATGGCGGCTTATGTCATGCCAAAGAAAATACCCATAAAGCTGAGAGTACACACAGTTGCTATAAAAATAATGGCCAGCTAAATCAAGTTTTGGGGAGGCGTTGCCAGCAGCAGAAGCGGCACCAGCAGCAGAACTCGCTCCCCACCCAAGAGCCCACATGATGTAAGTTCTCCACGGGTTCAAGACGAGTCGAAGACCCAAGACCCACCGTTAGTTGACTTTAAGGGTTAGCGGCATAGAAACATGAACTTGAGGCGCTAAACAGAGAATGAAATTCTGTTTTAAAGTTAGTTTAAAGTTTTAAATTTTTCCTATGCCTTTTATATTATTTTAAATACATTCTGTAAGAACTTAATAATGTTGTTGCTATTTTTTATGAACCATGTACAGATCAGTGCACTTAATTACTTTTGAAGATTTTTTTCTGAACTTATGCAATGCGACTCATTTGCTTTTGAGTGCCGTTCTGTCGTTGCGTTGGCTTTCACTCGAATGCTTCCTGCTCTTTTAATAATGATTCAATTACATCTATCTTAATGGCACTTGAAAATGGCCAACTCTCGGTTGACAGTCGCTTGCCAGATTACGTTTCGGAAGGTAACAAGCTTTCCCCGCACGCTGTTTCTGGCCGTGTCTGTCACAGCATTTGCGCGAGATTTTATTGCATTTTTATGTGACAATTTCTCGGCGAGCACACGCATCCGAACATCGCATCGACGAGGGCAGGCGGTTATGTAAAGTCTCCAGCATTTGCATTTCATTAAATTGTATTAAATTGAAACAGCCGACTAACTTTCGGTTTCAGTCTCAGTCGAACGCCTGGTGAACGTATCTAATAGATTACTAATTTCACTTTATGCGTGCCCGCAGTGCCCGCATCTTAGTGGTGCGATTTGAGTTAGCGTGCAAATATTTTAAAGAGTTTTTTAACTTCGTCTACATTTCTTTCTGTTTGCGGCGTTTTATTTGCCGTCAGAGAAATCCATGGGCAAGTCGAACAAAAAGCAAATTCACTTTCGTTGCGGTTAACCAACTTGACTCACTAATGGCTTATTAAGTCCAAATAGATCGGATTCAGCGCACTGTGTTTTTCTTTATTTTATGTTCCATCTGCCAGGCACTGCAGCAATTGAATGTAATTATTGACAGAGGGACAATAAAAAAGCGAATAAAATAATACGAGGCCGGAATAAAAAGCATTCTGCCACCGCATATATTGCTGCGGTTTATCGCCTGCAATTTATGCCAAAAGGTTTCATTTTCAATTAAGTGTGATTATTTGTAGGGAAGAGCAAGCAATTTAAGCCGGGCCCCAGCAATTTGTTTACTTTCTTCTGCTCTTAATTGGAGTAACATTAAAAGTATTCTGAGTGTGCTTTCCTCCGAGAATCAACAGCCGGTGAGCACGCAAACCAAGTACTAATTGGGATTCTAATGTGTATTAGAGCGCGCTGAGATTCCCATCTGGCATGCGCTAATAACTCAACTGAGACGGGGAGGGTCCCGTCTCTGAGAACTTTATGAGTTTTCTGGCGGAGCTAAAAAGCCGCAGGAAATTTCACTTTTACCCACTAAACTAAATGCACACGGACATGCGTTGCATTTCCCCTTGAAAACAGGTTTCCTTCTTGCTTTTTTTGGGTGGATAAGTGCAGCGGAGATACAAAAGACAACCGGCTTGCCAGCTGTTGGTCAGTCAGTCAGTCAGTCAGTCACCAACAAAAACTGGGTCAAATATTTGCATTTGGGGGCGAACTTACTCTCCTGGAGGTGGGGATGTTTCCACCTGCAATTAACTTTAACTAAGGCACAGGCACATCACTCGCAAGCCCCATAATTCTTTGACGCAACTTTGTGTTGTTGTGGCGTGACGCCTAATTAGCAAGACACCTTGGTGTTATCTCTGTCTGCTGGTCACTTTCGCTCTCTGTTTTCACAATTTGGTAGATTTGATTTCCAGAATCCCCAGCGTATCTTTCACTTTTTACCGTTGCGAATAGCCGGAGAGGCGCGATAAACGTGGAAGGCCGGCGAGCGTGGAATATCAACTGAACGGAGGTGCTGCAAAGATGCGGCCAACTTTGGGTGTCGGTAGGTGAGTTCAAAATCGCTCCATGCAGATACGAGCCAGGAGAGAGATGTCCGCTCTCTAGAGTGTAAGCATTTCTCCAGCAGCCTGAAAGTATGCCTACTTAACTTAACTGTAGAGTAGCTCTGGGATTAAGTAGAGTTCGGTTTAACCCTAGACTAACTAGGATGAAAATAATAAGTTTAAAAGATATTTTCAATTATTTTAGTTTAAAATGTATCATATTAATTTATTATGTATCATAACTTCACATAACACAGTGCATTGAGGAAATTTCATTATGAATTTTTGACTGCATCAGAACCGCTAAGATTGTCAGCACTTAATTCTTCAAGATCTTTGATAAGTTCGACGCTTCAATTGTCTCATTGTTGGCATTTGTTTCAATGTATTTTACTTCATTGTCACTGCCTTGAAATAATATTCTTGTCGCCGGACTTGTTGGTTCTGGAGCTTTGGTGGTTGTAGTTGCCGCAGTCGTTGTCTTTCGCCATTTTCCCCTCCACTTCTTGGTGCCATTTTGGTTGGCTGGCTTTATGCGATTCCTGATTACCTTTTGCCATTCCGAGTCCTCCTCTGGTTGCAGAGAGTCCCTAAGTAGATTCTCAGCCATCATCTCATTGAAACTCATTGCGATTTTCTCCTCGACATTGTCCTTGGGTGGACTACTCATCAGCTGCATCGGTTGATTCAGCATAAAGGGGATGGGGTAGGGAATATAGACAGGCATGGGATAGAACATGGGTTGAACGGGAGATAGTTGGGCGACTGGTCCATGGGAAATTAAAGGGGAACTCTCCCAAATGCCAGGCAACGACAATAAGTCCTGCAGTTGAGGCGCCTGCTTTTGAGCTTGATTCAAAAATGGTTTTTGCTTCGGAGGCACAGCCTTTTTCTTAATGGCCTTTTCTGTGGTTGCTGTTGCATCGGTTGCAGTTGGATTAGTGGTTCCCAAGTCTGGTATTAGTGTTGTCTCAACATCCTGTTCCGATTTGATTGCCTCCCGAATCGTTGGCTTAGCTATTGGATTTGAAAGCACTATCAGTGGTGCCTTTGGGTCATCTCCACTGGCTTTAAGTACGGCAACTTGTCCAAAAGCTATCCACGTTTGGCATAGTAGGAGCCCCAAAGCTGCAGCTAAAATAAAATATAGGTTTTAAGGCCAATGTTAAAGGAGAACTTCTTTTCTACCTACCACTGTGAAGTCTCTTCATGGCGACGATTTATGTACTAAAGTTCTTGGAATAAATTTCGCTTTTTATATTGCCAAGTTCGCTAAATTTCGAAAGTAGGTTGCCGGCCAAGTCTATTCCTAATAAATTTGCTAATTGACAATTAGGTAAATTTTCTTCTTCGAGGCGTGGGCCTCATGCTTTTGAGAATAAGAAGATTTAAAGGCATTTAATAATAATAAAATTACTAGATTATACAGGTTGTTCAACAAAAGAATATAAATTTTATTTTTAGTAATTAAACGCTGTAACTTGAACTATTTAGTACTTTTAAATTCAATAAAATGTATATTTATGTAAGCAGTAAAAGAATTTTATTTTTCTTAATAATGCTCAAGTAGTTGACGGCTTTGAAGTTCTTGGTCGCCATTTTCTAAGAAACTGTAAAAGGCCAATCTGATTTTGATTTTTATTATTATTCATAACTTCATTTAATTTTATTGCAGTTTGAGTTTCCACGTTTTCGTTGGCTGAACTAGGCAATTGTTGAGTCCCGAAATTTGAGAAAGAAAAAGGAAAATGTATTGTAAATGGTGTGGAAAAAAATTGTGATGTAGCTGAGCTGGGACGAGGTCCTGTTATTGGGGAACTTTCCCACATTCCAGGTAACGATAAAAACTGAGATTCCAAATAATACTGAAGACGATTAGGAGTTTGTCCATTATTAGAAGGCAGGTTTCCGTGTTGACTTGGATTCATTAAGTTCCCAGGAACAGACAATTCATCAGTATCAGGTGGGATGCTTGTTTCCGTCTTTAAAGTTGGTTCAGATTTAATTTCCTCCTTAACACGTTTGGCTGAAGAACTAGTTCTACTGGTGTCACCTTTTGTAAGTCTTGGAAAGTTCAAATGCATTTCCACCTCCGCTTGACCTGGAGGTATTTTTGAAAGCCATCCAAAAGAAATTAAAGCTGCAGTCAAAAAGGATTATTGTTTAGAGTCCTCACTTCGTAGACAGATAACCTACCGCAGCAAATAAACTTCATGGTCCAGTATACAGATATTGTGCGATTCAGTGAGCTTTTATACTATACATATAGGAAAGTAGGTTACTGACAAAATCAATGCTTAATAGCTCGCTAATTAAACAAAACCAAAAAAACTCATATTCAATTTATCTAAGCTTTCGGTGTTATTAGTGAGGACAACTGGCTCTTATTGTTCTTTAATTAAAAAAAAAATTATCAACGGGAACGGCGGTAGATATAAATTTGCACAATATGATTTAAAGTAAATATATAATAATAACATAAATGAAATAGTAGAACTAAAGTTACACCTTTATATTTTGTTAAATATACTAACACGATTAAAAAACCGGTTGGTCAATGAAGTCAGCCTAGGTAGTTTAAAAATATTCCACGATTTATTAACTTTGGTAATTATCTTATATTTTATTTATTTTATTATCCCCTTCGGCAAATAGGAAGATGAGGAAAAGTTACACAAATATTTTCTGTAGTTGAAGTGGATGTAGGTTCCGTTGTTGTAGTTGAAGTTCCTGGGATCGCATTGGATGTCGAAGTGGATTCCGTTGTTGATGTCGAAGTGGATTCCGAAGTTCCTGGAATTGCATTGGATGTCGAAGTGGAGTCCGTTGTTGATGTCGATGTGGATTCCGTTGTTGATGGTGGAGTTTCTGGAATCGCATTGGATGTTGAAGTGGATTCCGTTGTTGATGGTGAAGTTCCTGGAATCGCATTGGATGTCGAAGTGGATTCCGTTGTTGAAGTCGATGTGGATTCCGTTGTTGATGGAGAAGTTCCTGGAATCGCATTGGATGTCGAAGTGGATTCCGTTGTTGAAGTCGATGTGGATTCCGTTGTTGATGGTGATGTTCCTGGAATCGCATTGGATGTCGAAGTGGATTCCGTTGTTGATGGTGAAGTTCCTGGAATCGCATTGGATGTCGATGTGGATTCTGTTGTTGATGTGGAAGTGGATTCCGTTGTTGATGTCGAAGATCCTGGAATCGCATTGGATGTCGAAGTGGATTCTGTTGTTGATGTTGAAGTGGATTCCGTTGTTGATGATGTAGTTCCTGGAATTGCATTAGATGTCGAAGTGGATTCCGTTGTTGATGGTGAAGTTCCTGGAATCGCATTGGATGTCGATGTGGATTCTGTTGTTGCTGTGGAAGTGGATTCCGTTGTTGATGTCGAAGTTCCTGGAATCGCATTGGATGTCGAAGTGGATTCTGTTGTTGATGTGGAAGTGGATTCCGTTGTTGATGATGTAGTTCCTAGAATTGCATTAGATGTCGAAGTGGATTCCGTTGTTGATGGTGAAGTTCCTGGAATCGCATTGGATGTCGAAGTGGATTCTGTTGTTGATGTGGAAGGGGATTCCGTTGTTGATGATGTAGTTCCTGGAATTGCATTAGATGTCGAAGTGGATTCCGTTGTTGATGTCGAAGTTCCTGGAATCGCATTGGATGTCGAAGTGGATTCTGTTGTTGATGTGGAAGTGGATTCCGTTGTTGATGATGAAGTTCCTGGAATCGCATTGGATGTCGATGTGGATTCCGTTGTTGATGTTGAAGTGGACTCCGTTGTTGATGTTGAAGTTCCTGGAATTGCATTAGATGTCGAAGTGGACTCCGTTGTTGAAGTTCCTGGGATGGCGTTGGATGTCATAGTGGAATCCGTTGTTGAAGTTCCTGGAATCGCATTGGATGTCAAAGTGGATTCCGTTGTTGAAGTTCCTGGAATGGCGTTGGATGTCATAGTGGAATCCGTTGTTGAAGTACCTGGAATCGCATTGGATGTCAAAGTGGATTCAGTTGTTGAAGTTCCTGGAATGGCGTTGGATGTCATAGTGGAATCCGTTGTTGAAGTACCTGGAATCGCATTGGATGTCATAGTGGATTCCGGTGTTGAAGTTCCTGGAATCGCATTGGATGTCGAAGTAGATTCCGTTGTTGTAGTTGTAGAAATTGGAATGGCATTGGAAGTGTTGCCCGGATCAGGAGTTGTTACTGAAGCTGGCGCACTTGTAGATGTACGCCTACGACGCCATCTTTGGAAAAAGTGGTGTAGTTTATCGCGTGAGCGAGATTCTTCATCTTCCGTACTTAAAGAATCATCTAGTATGTTCTCGGCACTAATGGTGGTATTAACCCTCGCTGCTATTTGGTCATCCCATTTTCTATTTAGGGATTCAGTTTCATTTTCATTTTCTTGATCACGGTAGCTCAACAGGATGGGGATAGGTATTTCTGACGCGACTGCTTCCGAAATCAATCTCTGTCCCACATTAAATTCAGGTGCTTTTTCCGAAAGCTGATCAAACTCCGCTAGGGCACAACAAGTGCTGAGTATCCATAGTAAAAACACGAGACAATTCGCCGCCATGGTCCTCTAAAATTAACTAAGATTTTTACTATTTATTTCGCTTTATATATCCCAAAATTTGATCAAAGTGGAAAGTAGGTTAGTGATTGAAGCAATCGCTAATTGAGGAAACAGAAACTTGAGGTTTTCTATCTTAAGATAGAAGGGTATATGAAATTTTAATCTTACCTCGCTAATTAAAAAGTAAGTCGAGCCAAAATTTTCCTGTGGTTTGCCGATGACTGTCTAAAAAATATATCGTTTCTATTGACCTAATACTTAAGAGTGCTGTTGAGCTATAAGAATAAAGATTAACAAATAAATAAATAAGAATCTTTTTTTATGGACAATTATTTTTATGCAATTTTTATTTTGATAGCTGAACGTTAAATGACTCCTATAAAATAACTAACAATAAATGTATTACAAACTTAAACAATGATTATTTTAACCATTTTATTTCAGTGACCTTAGATAAATAATTCGAGTGTAAATGTTTTGGAAGTTTAATTAAACCCTCCGTTCCTTGACTATACGTATAACCGTTTTTATTATTACTTATATTTTAATATCTACAATTAAACATTTTCTGGTGTTTATGTGAGTCGGAACGGCCACACAAATTTTCCTAATTAGCAAAATTATTAACACCTGCCAACTTTCTCATCGGATTTGCCCATATAAACCACAAAACTTCACGACAGAACTCTAGTAGATTAATTACCATGGAGCCGTAATAACTAAATAAATAAATCGGAACTTCCAAAGTATACTCTTTCAATGGATAGACAAGGATCCGCTTACGCAAGTTTGTTTGGCTGGGGTAAGTATGTTAACATTGTTCGTATTCATGGTGAAGTTAAGAACAGTGACTGTCATAAAATTGGGAGGACAACAACAGTGACTGTCCCAAAAAACGAAAAAGACGTTTAAATGTGATATGACATAATTTTAACATAAACACCCTTTTGAACTAAGGTGTGCAACGAATTAATTTAAGAATATTTTTTTTACCAGAATATCTAGACTAGAGGACTCATAGAAATACTTTCCAGTTTATATAATTTATATTTTATATAATTGGCTTGATCATATTACCACTGTATTTCTATGCATTGTGTTTCTAATACTAAAATAAATAAATAAATTATGAGAGAATATTACATGTGCTTGTCTAAAATTATTGGACTTGGTTAACCGAAGGCTCCACTTTCATGGACCGAGCATATCCGCCGTAGCCGAAGCCACTGGCAGTGCCGCCACCGCCTCCAGCGGCGAAGTGCGGACTGTGTCCGTGGCCCCCATCCTCGTGGGTCACCGAGTGCGAGTGGCTGGAAGTGTAAATGGGCTTGGCCACTATCTCGTAGGTGGTTGACTTTCCGCCGCCGCCGGCCAAACTCTTGAGCCCCAAGACTCCCGACAGGGTCAAGGCCATCAGAGCTGTCATTAGAGCCTTGCCGGCCATCAGAGCGATGGCTCCGAATCCCATGGCCATGAGCATGCCCTTCATCATTACTCCGGCTGCCACCAGGGCCTCCAGGCCTCCTTTCTTGCCAAACTTATGCTTCCGGCCTTCTACCAGGTATTTGTCATCTAGCAGGCGAAATCTCAGAAAGCGTGTCTTTAGCAGATTCTCCAACTTGGCCACTATATAGCCATTGAGGCGAGTGCTGGGATCACTGGGATAGCTTCGAGCTACTTCTGCAGAATTAAGAACGATTTAGTAAATAAAGAATAATAACTAATTCGGATAACGCACCCGCCATTAACTCCGATGTCTTGAGCTCCGTGGCATTCTCATCCTTCACCACACTGACGCCGGGCAAGACATTGAGCTCCTCCTGCTCGGCCAGCTTCTCCATGATCTTGACAAACTCGATCTTGAGGCACATCCAGCTGAACGAAGAAGTTTCGCAGCCACTGAGCAGGCTTTCCGCCTTTTGGGGCTTCCTCAGGGTCTCCGTGGGAGCGGGAGGTGCTTCCGTTGGCTGGACACTCGCCGACTGGGCGTATTTGCACATGAAGGCAAACAGTGCCAGATAAAACAGATATTCCAGGGTCTTGGTCAGCAACATCTTCGCTATCTACTGCCTTGGGGATTGTTCGAGTGACTGCAACATCTCGATTTTACGGCCCTACCTTTATACCCACCGCCACTGGCGGTGGCACTTCCATTCCCATTTCCCTTTCACCAAGGCCCGGCTCTGTACTCCGTCTCGGGGCCCTTGTGCTTTTCTAATTACCCAAACGATTTGTGGTCGAAATTCTTCCCAGCGTCAGTCAGCTGCGTCCAACTGGGCGGCACTTTCGCTTTCCTCTGCGGCCGGCGGCCAGCCTACCGAGACGGCCGGCTAATTCTGTCACCAAAAAGGTTCCAGCCACCGAGTTCCCCCAGAGACGAAAAGCGAATAGAAAACTCTCCGGATCTCGGACATCCAGGTAATTACGAGTGCGAATCCGAGCCGGAGTCGGAGTCGCGTGCCTCGGACCTGCATAAATCAAGACACAGCATTTTGGCTGCCTAACTGGGACTAACTAACAATTCATTGTTAATTATTACTACATTTTCATTTGTGTCTGGCCCCAGCCTCGTTTCGCTACTTTCTTTGCTCATTTCGCCCATGAGGTAATATATCTTTCCACGCCGAGTCTCTTGCCTGTTTTATATTCAGATTACATGCAGTGCTAATGACCAATTTGTTCGTCGGCCTTTGATTTTCGCTTTTTCCCAGCCAGTCAGAGTTGGTTCTCAGAGTCGGAAAATAGGGGGGTGGGCGTAGAAACAATGACACGGCATTAATTAGGGGTAAATTTAAATTATTAATAATGATAATATTTTGTAAATACTTTCAAATAATTATTATAATAATTGAAAATTATCCTCTCAAAGTAACTACAAGCAAGAGAAATTCTAAGAATATCTTTAGGTTCTTTTCTTGCATCAAAATTTAAGTAAGATTTATTAATAAAATTTTTAAATATATTACACAGTTAATAAATATAAATATATTCAATCATATTGATTACTTTCCAGTTGGCGCCTTTGTTGTGGTAGTCGTGGTAGTAGTAGTGGTTGTAGTAGTTGTGGTCCTCTTATTTCTGAACTTCTCACCGAATTTTTCGAAAAATCCGTTATTATTGCCATTATTATTGAAGGGCGGGAACCGCAGCTGGCCACCGTTCACAGAATCCTCCTCCACCACCGGAGCAGCCTCGATGAGCTTCTCGGTGGTCACAGCACCGTCCTTGGACGAAAGGGAGGTTTTTTCCTCGTCGACAGGAAGTGTCCAGGCCAAGGAGACCAAAAGGCCAACGATGAGGGCAAATTTAATCTGACAACCGAAGAGTTTGTTGCTTAAGCCGTTCATCTTGGATCTGTTGATCTGTGGGCAGCACGATTGGCGGTTTTATACCATCTCCAAGTGGGACAATTGATTAAAAACCAATTAGGAAGTTATCGCAAAGAAAGCCTAGACTCTGGCAATTAAATTTGCTAATATAATTAAGCAGAGATGCGGTGGCTTAATCTGCGAGAAACCCAATGAAAGTGTTTAAAAAGCAAAAACCCTAGAAAGCCATAGTGAACATTTTGTATTTACTTTTCAGTTTAATTAAGTTTTTCATGTTGATTTAGCTTGACGTTTTCATTTCAATTCGTTGGAATTTTTCCGAGTTATGTCAACAGAGGCTGCAAAATAAATCAACTTGCCAGTTGGCCATTAATCTCTGCCCCTGTCGAATATCTGTGCACAAAGCCGGGGACTTGTGACATTTTGTCAGCCTGCACAAAAAAAAGGTCTAAAAATATGTTTTCCATACCCAGAGCCCTTAAGTTTTTTTATTTTTAGCCCCTCGATGTACCTGTTACATTTTCAACTTGATTCGTTTAAGGCAAACAAGGAGGGAGGCGGATTTGTTTCTGCATTTGTTGAATCATTTTTATTCAATTGCTTTAAGTTATCAGAATAAATACTTAGTAAGTAAGCTCTTGAGCAGGCATAATCTTCGTTGTTTTCGATGAACCTGAGTGACATTTACATCCGCCAAGAGACATGTGGATTGTGGAAATGTGCAATAAATATGGCGCCATCATGATTGACTTTAGTATCCTTAAGCGTTGTCCTGAGCTAGCCAAGAGTCGTGGACCGTTTGCGATATTCTCTCTCTTTTTGTGATTTTCTTTTCCTTTTTTTTTTGGTATGTCGCAGCTAACTAACTAAATGTAACTAAATAATTACTGACTACGAATTAAGCCACTCTTCAGGTGAGTCTAGGAGGGAAGGTGACAGCGATGACGAGGATAGAGGAGGGAGAGAGGGTGAAAGGAGGAATGAGGAGATAGACCGAAGAAAGGTGAAGCTTTGGTAGGGTAAGATATAGCAGGTGAAGCGTTCAGGCTAGAATAGCGAGCGATGGATGGATCGATGGGGGATATTTCCGGCCTAGAAGGGCTGGGCCAGACCGTAATGGTTGTAGGCCAGATCGGCGGCGCCAGCCTGACCATTGCGGCTCCAGTCGGAGTGCACGATGTCGGCGTTCAGGGGGCTTCCGGTGATGTAGGCAGTGGTGATGTGTTCCTTCTTCTTGGCCAGCAGATCCTTGAAGAAGGTGGCACCTGCACAGGAGTTTTGATTTAATTTGATCATTTCTAAGCCCAGTTTAGAAGAACTTACCAGCCAGGATGAGGGCCAGGAAGGAGATGGCCAGAGCCTTCAGGGAGATGAACTTGATGATGGTGAACATAACCTTGACAACGACGGCCTTCTTCAGTTTCAGGGCCAAGAGCAGGGGCAGCAGCATCTTCTTCATGCGCTTGCTGCGAGACTCTATTTTGTTTTTGTTTTTATTTTTATTTGGAGGAAAAAGTAAAAAGAAAGCGGGGAATTAAGCAGGGCACCCAGAAGTATGCAGTGCTGAGTAGGCGGGAGAAAGCTTTCACTTTTCGGAAAAGCAACAAAGTATGCAGCTTTTGTTTTGACTGAAGAAGTTATCGTAGTGAAAATTATGACTAAACTTTCTTGGTCTTGGAAAGTTCATGACTAGTTATTGTAGGACTTTAAATAGGAAATTACTTCTTACTAATTTTAAGTTAATTATTCTCCAAGTAAAGGAAGTGAAATGTTACTTTAAATATTAAAATCTATTTGGGATTTCGAGAGATTGTTGCTGATATATAAATTATTAAATAAATAAAGTCAATAGAAAAATAATAGAAGGCAATGCTACATTGAAAATTGTTGCCATTAGAATAGAATACATTTTGGATGTAATTAGTTTGAAAAGATCAATGGCTTAGATTTAATTAAAGTTTTTCAGTGTTCGTTAATCTTTATAAATTACTTTAAAGATGAATACCGAAACATTGATTTAAAATAGTTCTATAAATAACTCGAATTATTCTGCAATATTTGGCACAACATGAATAAATTTTTAAAGCACTCAAAAATTCATTCTTTTTTTTCTTCATCCCTTGGATTACTTACCCTCCATGGCGCGTCCAGTGTACTCGTTCTCGGCGTTCTCCTCCTGCTCGTCGCCGGAGAAGGAGAGGTTCAGCTCGTGGGTCTCCAGGTAGCGTTCGGCGCGATCCTCGAAGGACTCGACGGCCTTGCCGGCCCCGAAGCTGCGGCCCGTCTCCGACCGGTCGATGCGCAGACCGCCGAAGAGCGGCACGGACTCCTCGCTATCCAGGCGGTTCAGCATGTTGACCAGGTCCCGCTCGCCGCTGTCCTGCGAGGGCAGGGCCAGGGAGCCGCACACGAGGCTGGCCAGCAGCGCCACACATACGAATTTCGCGCACATTATGCTTGGTTAATTGGGTATATAATCCTGATTCCTGGGAACGGCTGCCGGGAGCTGCTGCTGCTGCTGTGCTGAACGGGAAGCGCTTTGTGGCTAATTGAATGCACTGCCCCCGCATTTTATACCATTTCGATTCGGCGACGATTGACCAATTTTGTGGCTAGAAATCGCGCGGCAGGCCAAAACGCACCGCCACAATGCAATAACAATAACAATACCGATACCGATATACCAATACCCATGTCGGAGAGCCAAAAAATCCACTAGCAATTTATGCAAAGCATATGCGTATGCTACCTGCCCAGCCATTTCTTGACCATATTTCCACGCACGTCGCGATGTCAACGAAAGGGAAGTGGCTTGGGCTCCGAGTCGGGCTGGCAGTCTGCCGGCTGAATATGATTTTTGTATATATTTTATATAAGCAAGTGGCCCAATTTCGGGCGTCCGCCGTTAGCGGAGCCGCACTTGGCATGCAGTGTCGGCCCCTGGGACGTGTTCGGGCTGTCTGTGCCAGATTCTTGGAGGGGTTCCTTGCCCGAGACACTGGGAGAGCTCACGCGACACCCTCTGCCATCTTAGCCGTATTGGGCGTATTGGCCGTATTTGGTATGCTCTGGCAGTGGTGACTTAATGCACAATTTGGCCCAGTTAGTCGCTCCGGCGCTTTCAACGCTTTCGATTTCATTCGCACGGCGCTCGGCGCTCGTTTTCTATTTCAATTGCTTCTAAATCTATTTCCAAAAGAAAGCTGAATTGTAGCACATCGCCGCATATATCTCTTTTCAATCGCAAAGTGACACTTTTATGAGCATAAGTAGAAAGTTTCTGGTAAACAATTAACATGCCAAGCGGCCGTCACATGGTCACTAGAAACTCCAATTATGAGCACTGCCACAAGCTTGCCAAAAAAGCAAACAAAAAACTTCATAGTACGTAGTCGGCTTATCGGAAATTCCTCTTCTTTTTTTTGTTTTTCGGCAACAGAACCTGCCACAAGTTTTAATTGCCAGCCGCAAACTGGTTGCCGCCCATGCGGCAAAGTTCCAGATATTTTTGTGGGTCTGCCAGCATTTCAATTAAGCCCTGGGAAAGTACGGGCACCTGGCCTGGCCGCAGGTAAACACGTGTTGGGATTTTCGGAATTTTCGGATGGAATACTCTTAGTTTTATTCAAACATTTCGACTTGACTATGCGGTTTCTGTTGTGCGGTGTGTGAGTGTGTGGCAATAAATTAGTTAATTACACCTCGAATAAATTACTACAGGCTAAGGGTGTTTCAAAACGAAGGCACATCTGTGGCTGACGAGCACGGCCCGGATCTAGATCCTGGCTCCTCCTCCTCACTGCTGCTGGGGCTGCTCCTGTCCGGCGTAGGCCAGCTGCTGGGCATTGGCCTCGTCGCTGATGCTGCGGGCATAGGGGTAGGACGAGGAGGCACCTGAGCTCCAGCCGGCGCTGGCAGGTGCGGACCAGGCGTTCGAGCTGTAGCCACCGCCGTAGGAGCTGCCTCCGAACTTGTTTCCGAATCCGCCGAGCAGACGGGAGCCGCCGACCAGGATGGCCAGGAAGAAGGCGATCTTGGCCACGATCACGGCCTTGAAGGTCAGCAGGGCCAGGAAGCCGAGCACCAGGGGAATGACAGCGAACAGCTTGGCGCCAATGGCCAGAGCCAGGGGTCCAATCATCTTCTTGATCTTGCCGCGGCCTGAGGGGAAAAATTGAGATGATTAAAGCGTTTCAGAGAGAGGTGTCTCCAAGCCCAAGACCCACCTTCATCGAGGGCACGGGCCACCTGCTGGGTGGTCTCGGCGGGCAGCTTGAACTCCAGGTTGTGGCTGCTCAGGAAGTCGGTGGCGCTGGAAATGGCCAGGTCCACCAGGCGGCCAGTGCGCTCATCGGCATTCTGGGGCAGCTCGGCGTACACATCCTGCTCGCTCAGGGACTTTCCGGTGCGGGAAACGGGACTAGCTGGATCTCTGAGGGAAGGAATGGAAATTATATTGAAAATGTTGGACTTTAAAAAAGATAATAATGAGCATTGTAATATAAACATTATCTCACATTAGCTAATGTTAATTAATAATTAACATTTAAGGATAAACACAAGTGTAACTATTACATATTATTTATATCTATGACATTATCTAGCTCATTTTTAAATATTAAGTCTAACATGCTTTTAAATCTTTTTAAATTAATTTTCAAGAGGAAATGTTTGCCAAAATTCAATCTTGATATCTATGTTTTCATAATTTGAGCTCAGTTGTAATTGGATAATTTGCTGACAAATGGATGTTCACTGTCTGTTTCACTCTTCTTTCTTCCCTATTAGCTTGACATCTTAATTCCTCTGCAACTATTTTCTCACAATTAAGACGATGAGTTAAGTTTGTGATGCAACCACTTGAAACTTCTGGCCACTTAGCCAAGTTTTTCCCAGACAAGATCTGGGCTTAATGTTAATCCACTTTCACTGAACATAAACACACACCTCTGGAAGGTGACGCCGCTGGCCAGCTCGATGTTGTTGCTCCTGGCGGCCCGGTTGAGGGCGGTGATTCCCTTGACGGCCAGACAGGTGGCCATGTCGTCGCTCTCGAGGCAGGCGCCCAAGTATCTGGCGGCCCTGCCCAGAGTGTTGTCCCCCTCGACGCGGTTGTCTTGCAGACTGGGGGCGGCAAAGGCGCAGCTGGCCGCCAGAAGGGTCACACAGGCGATGGCGAACACTTTCATTTTCGGTATTGACGCGGTTAATCCTTGCTAGAGCTGGAGCTGCTGATGCTGCTGATTCTGCAGAGCGCTGAGATGAGTTTGATGTATGCGTCTCCGGACATCTAGCCTTTTATATTGGGCCGCCGGCTGCAGCCGCCGAGCCGTCGAGCCCGCTCAGCCGCTCCGTCGCCGCCGGCGTCGCAGTCGGTGCGCATTACAAAACAATTTAAAAGTAAATTAAGTTTAAGCCCCGCCGAGAGCGGAAGCTACGGACCCAGCCAAAGACGCGAAAAGAGCGCGCTCGGAACTAGAGACTCACAGAGGCAGTCGCAGACGCAGCGGCATAATTCCAGAGAACGGCGGGGAAATAAAGTCAACTTGTTTGTTAAGTGAATATGTTCATTTCGGGCTGCCTTTTTTTCGGCAGCGCCGCCATCCGCGCTCGTCATCCGTCAACGTTAACGTCAACGTCAACGGCAGCGTCGCCGCCGATGCCGTCGCCGGAGAGAGAAACTTGTACTTGGACTTGGAAAGACGCACGGAAAGGGGCACCCTCGTGTAAACAATCGGCATCATTGGCTAAGGTCTGCACAGAGAAAAACTGTGCCTATTTAGGCTGAGGTCCTTGGCAAATACTTTAAGCAAAGCCTTAAACTGTGTCTCACTTACAGGCGACTACATTTAATCAGGCATTAAAATCAATTTAAAAGGTAATTTCTAATGGGGATGATTCATAATGGTTTGACTAAAATTAAACTTTATTTTTTATTTATATTTATTTATCCCATTACATAACATACATCGTTCTAGAAGTGAATAAAATGTATATACATAATATGTCATAATGCCATATGCCACACTTACTATTAACAATCTCCCTAATTTTTCTTTAAAAGTACCAACATTTTATTAAGTTTCTGTTCATTTTTCCCCCAGTGTACTGTTAAACCTGGCCCAGGCATTGGGCATGGGTCTGGGCTGGGTGCCTTGGGTCTTGGGCCCCGATACGCACACGCCCTCAACGAGACTGGGGCTGGGGCAACCGTGTTTACCGGAGGTCTGAGTCTCCGTTCGCCGTTGCCGTTGCGTTTGCGCTTTCATCCGACTCTCGCAATCCCCAAGTCACATATTTGCTAATTTATTGACGCTTCTTAACCGATCCGGTTGCCGTATATTTCACGCTGCCCATTTATGAGCGCCAAAAATGTGTTTTTCTTCTTTCTCCAACATAAATGGGTCATTTGTGTTTGCCCCTTCGGCTGTTGTTGCTGTTTCTGTTAGGATAATATGGTATGGTGAAATAGTATTTAGCACTTTGATGATTGAACTGGACTGTGCAGCGAATGCGTATATGTATGTGGTAATAATTGAAAGTTAAGTGGCTGAAGTAGGTGGAGGTGAATGAGAAGACTGTGCTGCTGGCATTTATATAACAAGCTGAAAGGAATTTGCCAAAAATTTCGACAAAGTCTCAAAAATGTGTCAAACGTTTTGACATGCTCCCTTATTTAAACAGTTTTTATTAAAGCAAGAAAGGTTAGGTATATGTAGTTTTATTGAATTAAATTATGCTAATTTTTCCGATTAACTAAGCGAATTACTTATATTTCCTAGGGTTTTTCACACATTAATTTCTGATTGGCATAACACCATTCGTTTATTTCTAATTAGCAATAATAATTAACATTTTAAAGAAAATAAAAATTAAGATCATATTAAATTAAATGACTTAAACTAATTTATACTGATGCTAACATTAAATAAATTAAAATATTTCCCAGAGCCTGCTAGAAAAGTAAGAATATTGAACAGTTTAACACTCAAAAAATAAATCTCTTTAAGAAGCGACATTTTTCGCATTCTGTAAGCAACCTACAAATTTGAGCTATCTTAAGTCTGGATCTGCTCGCGATTTCCCATCAAAATAGTTTCTCTCGCGACACTTTTACAAGTCTATCAAACGGCTGTGAACCTTGTGATTCATCCATTCAGACATCTAACCATCATTTTATCCCTCGATGATTTCCCAGTCACGTTCTTTCGGCTGCATTGTGACGGTCGGGTTTATGTTGGCATCCGAGTTTCTCTGCTTGGCATTGCATCGTAAAATCCCGCGTTTCATACAAAAGATCTCTATAAAATCGAAACAACTTCAATTTTTGGCAGCAACAAAATTTGTATTTTTATTGTTCCCCCAGCAGCTTATTAAAGGCAGTCCATTCAAAAGACGGAGAGAGAGAAAAAAGGCCTCACTCACTTTCATTTATATTACTACGAAATGCGACACTAAATGTTGCTGTCCTCAATGTTGCTGTTATTGTGGTTCATACAGTAAGGCCTCTAGAGCGCCAACTCAATATCACAATATTATCACGCATTCACCGTAGCGATCTTTGACCGTAGCTGTTGTTATTGCTATTGCCGGCTGATTGTTGCTGGGCAAATGAGCCGCGGGCGTCGGCTTGTCACACGCTGCGTATGAGTGACGCGCCTTTATTTTCGGTTATTGTTTTAGCCGCGTAAAACGGCCAAAAAGCGGCTCGAGGAAAAAAAGAAAGTGTGCTAGGTATGCCTTATTGAGCATATTTTACCCCGTGATTCACTTGTTGCGACTCCAATTTGCATAGTTCGGCGAAGTCCAGATATTGCATTGTGCCGCTTCATTCATGAGGAGGACGGTGCTGATGATGACGCCGATGATGGTATCCCGCATACCATCGGCCTGGCTCATACACGATCCAGTTTTGCGCCTTCATTCATTCATGCCGACATTCGCGTCATCGTTTTCGTGAGTGAAAGTTATGTAATATTCGGTGAATTTTGCAATCTGCGGTGCACACTGCTAAACCGGATGGCCGGATTGGCTGGATTGGCTGGATTGGGGACCTCCAACGCGTCGGGTTTTATTACCCGCCTAACTGTCAAATCAAACAAAATTTCTAAATGCCAATCAATAAACAATTTCTCTTTTCTTCGTTGCGGTTTTATCGGTTTCTGCCTCCGAGAACTGTCAGGGTTGCACAGAAAAAAAACAAAAATACTTTCAATAATAATCATTGCTGAAAATAATTTTTATGGGATAAGTTAAATAAAAGCAAGCTCTCAAATATTAAATAATTTATATTTAAACTTCTTAGGGCCGATTTTTTAATGTCAGGATAACTTTTGTCATTAAGGTAACATTTTTTGACTAGAGGAATAGCTCTAGTTAAAAATTTGTCTGTAAGATGAACGCAAACATGATTTTTGGCGAGTAAATTTCTCCGAAACAACAATTTACCTCATTGATAAGAATGTCAACCAAACATTGACAAATCGGCCCTTAGAATATTCAGTATAATATTTGCTTCACATCAAACTACTTCAAATTCTCCCCTTTAGCAACAAAGTCTTAAAATTGTTTTTTTTTTTGGTAAAACCACTGAGAGCGAAATTGATCTGAGGGTGTCGGTTAGTGTCGTAGAGGCCACCAAAGATGGGGCTCGTAGAGTGGTTAGCTAACCGACCAGCTAACAGAGCACCTCGGTATCCACTTGTCCTGACCAAGGCTACAAGGGACACCCTCGGACACCGAGTTGGTCGGTTAGCTGACCACTCTACGAGCCCCATCTGTGGTGGCCCCTGTTCCAGCATCCCGAGTTGCCCATATACCATCGCCTCTGGTTGCTCTTGCAGGATCAGGTAAGAGCTCTGATGGCCCATATTCCATGTAGGTTTCCTCCTCAGTCAGAGATTGTTAATCTTCCAGCTCATCAATATCTTCTTCGTCTTCCGGCTCAGCCAGAGGCTGCTGTTCAGCCACCTCTTGGTTGCTCTCGTCCCAGCTTCTGAGGGGACTCTCGAGGAATTCTTCGTGGGAAAAATATAGTGTGCAATAATTGAGCATATAAAAAAAGGACAGGAAAAGGAAATAATCCAAAAACATTTTTGTAAAATTTTTTCCTGTTCCTATGGAAAGTGAAAAGAGAAGTGTAATAAAAGTGTGATAAATTAATTAGGGAATATTTTTCACTGTACTATAACCTTTCTCGAGACTTTTCCTCTACGCCTGCCTCTCATTTAATGCGTTTCTGACAGCCGTCTGGTAGGCATTCATTATTTACACAAAGTCAATTAGCTCCGTTTCATTGGTGCTCTTTTCGATTTGCGATTTGCTGCTGGGTGGCATTCAATTAGCCGGCAACAAGTTGACATAACGCGATGGCTCTCTTTTCTCCCCTGGGCCGTGTGGGTGTGGCAGGCAGGTTGGCCGATGTGCCGATCCATGTGCGTTTGCTTTTCAAATTAGCCTGACTCGATTCGCAGTTGAATTTCGAGACATTGCCGACTATATACACATTTATATATATATATTTTTTTTTTGGGCAGCGCACGTTCTACTGACCCATTTGCGTGTATTTTCATCGAATATCAGCCATCTGAATGCCAGCGGCATTATTGGAATTCCAACGGCTTAGAGAGCTGGGGTGATTTTCACAGAATGTTTATTGGTCAGTGGGTAGAGCGAATTATTTCGGGTCGAATAAAATGCCGAAAAGGAAAATAGTTGGAATAGCCAGCCGGGACTGATACAAACCCCAAGCTTTGAACTAAGAGCATTGAACTGAAATTCTTGAGGAATTAGTTAAAGGAATTTTCTGAGCTGAAAAAAAGTTGAAGAAAGTTATGGTTTTGTCCTCGAAAAATACAGAAACATCAGTTGGAGAGTAAGCGGAAGCAGTTATTATTTGTAATTTGTTGTTCACCTTAACTTTACAGTTTTTTACATATTTAAATAAGCGAAATTACATTTTTGATTTATTGCCATAAGCCCCATAATTCCACACAAATTCCACCCAGCCCAGCACACAATATTTTATCCCTATCGGCAGGCACACACACAGCACGCGAGCCTCGGCGAAAATTGTATCTTTTTAAGCTATGTGGGTTAAACGCTGAAATGCCAGCAGGTGAAATTGATTTTCTTTTCATTTGTGCAAATATGAAATGTCAATATTGTGCGTAGTCGTAGCGCTGCCGTCATTGTCGCTCGACTGAGAAAGTGCAGCGCCATGCCACGGCAAAGCGGTTTCCCTGCATTGAACGCTTATTCATAATTGTATTTTTTGGCTCAAACGTTTTTCCTTTCCTTATTTTTCTCTTCGTGCGCTGGGGTCGACTTTAGTTGTGGTATTTGCAGTAAAAAATTCATGGCTATTACCTGGAGGGCACTCTCCTTTTTAACCCCACAAAACAAATTCAATACATTTTGCCTTTGCCACAAGAGCTGCGAGAGCAATTGGCCTTTTTAGCTGGGCTTTCTGTTATTTATTCCCTTTCAGAGGGTATGTCTCTTTTTAAAAATATTTGAACACTTTTAAATGTTTTCATGGAAAATATATATAAACAATTTATACATTTGTTTTTAAATTAAAAGATAGAGGTAAAAATAGAAATAATTGATATCTTAAAATATCGTTGTAGAGCATACATAATTATTGTGAATAGTTCTACTATCTAGTTTTATTAATTTTTAAGGGAGTTGTTACTCGGTTAGAGTGCTCAAAATTTTTAACCCAAATATTTCATCTGGTCCCCATTTCAGTTTATTTTTTGCCAGGTGAAAAAAAAAAATGATTAAATGCGCCTGTGGGATCACACTTAGCCGGCCCTAAGTATCGCCGCTTTGTTTAACCCCATCCGTCCGGGCTCGAGGCCCGGGCACGAAAGAAAGTGAAATTGATGACACAAATGCGGACAACAAATGCGAGGCGGTGTCTATGCTAAATGGCCTGGTTAAGTAATCTCGTGAGAGCCGCAAACATTGCGCAGTCGGCGTATCTGAGAATGCTGTTAATAGCTGAGGGGCCAGAGATGCGATGCGATGACAAAGGCCGCCGTCGCGTATTCGGCTCCACCTTCACCTGTCCCTCTGGCAGCGCCCTTTCCCTTCCCTTTCCCCAGCCCTAATTGCCGAGCTCGGGTCTCAGCTTCACGTCACTTTCAACGTCTCACTTAGAAAGAAGTCGCGGCACAGAGATACGCCCTGTTGTTGTTGATCGATCTGTTAGATACGCGGCCGGCATGCGCATGCCTGTGTAGTTTGTATCTTGTATCTTGTGGCCCGCAGATACATCTGTGGCTGTATCCACACTTGCAATTGTCTCTGTGCTGTTCGCGCCCTGCAACTTTCACTTGCGGCGCGGAAATGGAGGCGCGATGTGCGTAGGCAGCTAACATAAATTCAGCCAAGCATGGACTCGCTAGCCCATAAAATTGGCATTAGTCCGACATTAAAATTTGTAGTGGAGAATAGTGAATATAGCTTGAAAATCAAACATATATGTATATTAAAGTAGAATGACTATGAAGTATGCCAAAAGCAAGGAAGAATTTGTGATATATGAGTTAAATCCATCTGAATTGTAAAACAATATGCGAAATTCTATGTATTTTTATGTATATTTCTCTAGACCTAAATAGGTAATAATTTAGAGCAAGAATTTTCTATTATAAAATAATATATGATTTTTCATGTGAATGACTATGAAGTAAGCCAAAAGAATAGAATATATGTGATATATGAGTTGAATCCATCTGAATTGTAAAACAATATTCAAAATTCTATGTATATTTATATATTTCTATAGACCTAAATAACTAATAACTTAGAGCAAGTATTTTCTATTATAAAATAATAAATGATGTTTCATGTGAGTACTTAATGGTTTTATTTCCTTTTTTATTTAAGTGCTTAGAGTTCAAAGTAATGTTTTTAAATTTATAAATAGAAAAGTATAAATACACAAAATAGTATTTATTTGGGTAATATATTTAATTTTCTCCCAAGGCTAGTTTTTTGATTTCTTTTTAAATAATTTACTCTTTCTACAACTTATTTAACACTCTTCTTGTGTTTATTTTAAAAACCTCGACCACCCAGGAGGCCGATCGACTGGCGACACTGCATCGGCTGCTGCATGCTGATTGATTTGTGACAACCTGTTTGTTGACTTTGGCTTTCGTTCGTTCGTGCGCTTTACATAAGCCGGGCCGTCGTTTATTGCAGCCCGGCACTTGCGGAAGTGCCGCTTCCAGTGCGTCGACATTGATGGCTTGGCTCTGGTCGCTGGTCGATTGCCTGGGTCTTGGGCTGGGGCTCGAGGGCCGCATGGCCGATGGTGCGCATGCGCAATAAACAGTTTTATGCATAACGGAACCGCAGTGCTGTTAATTTTTGCGCTCCGTGCACGCAGCCGGAGTCGTCAACGGGTCGACGGCGACGTAACGTCGTCAAAGTCGGGCGAGTCATGTGCTAATTAATCGTTGATGAAGCTGCGAGTTACGTATTTGTCTATTGGCCAACCCTATACCGGAAAAGTGATTTGAAATTACGCACAATACGATCTGATTTAATATCAAATAAAATGTATAACGAGGTCAGGAGGCTGGTAAAAATTCCACAAGTGTTAGTGCCTCGTAAAATAACAATTAATAAACGTTAACTTTATTTTATTAAAGATTTAACTGACCACGCTTGGTGGTTTATTTATACTATACTTTATACTCAGGTGTTTTTCAGGTTCTTAACTCAAAAGGAAGTGTAAAGATAATTATAATATATATTATTTTGAACTCATTCTTAAAAGGAAAATATTATCTTAAGGGGCCCATCCACAGTAGAACATGTTGGCCGAGCCGCTCGGCGAGCCAAAATTTTCTCGTCCACCAACTAGTGCCAACATGCTCGCAAACATCATTTGGTGTCAAATCTTTGAGCAGTAAACATGGCAACGGAAAATGACAGCGCCACTGTAATAGCACTTTTGGCAATTAATGTTTGCTTGGAAAAGAAGAAAAATAAAGAGGAAGTGCAAAAACGGAAGCACAATATGTGGATGAAGGAGTGGTACGCAAAGAGGCAAAGATTCACACACACGAATCTACTGAAGGAGTTGGAAGAAACGTCTCTCGCTTCTTTTTATTTTTTGAAGTTCGCGTCTATACGACGCCCGCAACGAATTGACCTTCTTCTTCACGGTGTCAATTGTTGCGTTCTCATCCAACTCCTTGTATTTTTTAAGAAGCACTTCCCACGCAGCGTTCCTTAAATTCTTATTTTTATAAGAATCGCTTTTTGTGTACCACAAAGATTGCTCATTTTGCAAGCAATGTATAAATTCTTGCATAAATTGCTTTGACATTTTT
>VNJZ01009401.1:0-18045 GCA_008042795.1 Drosophila asahinai
CTACAAAAAAACAAGTAAGAAAGCTACAGTCGAATGTGCTCGACTGTGAGATACCCGGTACCTAAACGTTTGCGCTTTACACTAAAAGGCAANTTTAAAATTGTACATACATTATAAAGTCTACTTCGATACTTCTTAAAAAAAAAACGCCTTCCGAGTTAGCTCCCGACCTAAGCAATTTAATGTCATACTTATTTATGAATGATACATTTTAAAGGAACACATAAAAACCCGCTCGATCGGCGTCAAAAAATGAATTGTTAATTTTTGTCATTTCTTGCTATATTCTTTTGTCATTTCTTCTGCAGTTGGCGCCATTATATTGCACGGCCAAGGCTCGAATGCACCACCTGTCGGCTACAGCTTGCAACAGCAGTGCCTTAGGGCGGTGTGTTAAAATTCTAACCTTATTGCTAATATCTCCCATATTTATCATCCGATTTTACTGAATTTTTTTTAGAAAACGTCCGCTCAAGTCTATTCATTTACTGTCCCTATTAACTTTAACCCGAAACTAACGAGTATAGCTTATTTTACGTTTTTTTATGATTTTTGAGGGCGGAAGTGGGCGTGGTCAAATTTAATAACAAACTTGATCTGCGTGCAACAGATTCCAATGTTGTCACCAAATGTGCTAACTCTAGCTCTTATAGTCTCTGAGATCTGTTTACCAATGACAGACATACGGACAGACGGACATGGCTAAATCGGCTGGTGATGCTGATCAAGAATATATATACTTTATGGGGTCGGAGATGCCTCCTTCTGCCTGTTACATACATTCTCGGTTGGCACTAACTTATAATACCCTTGTACACTATGGGTACCGGGTATAATTACAGAAAAACAAGGAGTGAGTAAAGGTTCCTGTCATGGCTAAATGTTTTTTTATTTATACCTTTTTTTTGTCAGCTTTGCCTTGTCAGGTCTTGATGTCTCAGCTCTCATCTGCTAATTTACTTAGACGGGCTATCGGGGTTATTGCTTTTGTGGCACTTGACTTATTGACTGTGTTATTGACTTTCAATTAGGCGCCGCCCAAAACACTGAGAAAAATATAACACTGCAAAGGGATTGCTACCCAAAGTTTTTTTTCTAAAATTAGTTCTTATTCGATAATAACGAAAAGTCAACAAAACATCCATATGCGCTGTGATTCGAAACTCTAAGTTATGATCTCGAGTTAGATGTATTCCTTAAGATGTCAAACTTACTAATTTTTTTTTTTCATACTATTATTGTCTATTTTCGACTCCAGATTTAATATATTACCACATCCAAAAAGTATATATTTGTACAGTGGAGGAATCAATTGGAATTTAGGAACTATTTTTCTGGGTCCTTTTCCATAATTAAGAATATATAGCTGTCATTGGAGATGCCGTTGATAGACCTGTCAATTTTCTCTATGCATATACCGGTTCAGGTGTTTCCTCCAGAGGAACTTCAGATTAGTTATTTCCCCCATCGCCTGTATTTATTTTTTGTGCAGCCTCTGGCCGTTTCCGTTTGTTTTACAAACCCACTGACCCCGAAATGAATTGAAATAAAGCACACACACTTCGAAAAAAGTGCAACCGGCAACGAGTTTTGCAAACATGAACTACAGGTAGAGAGGTGAAGGGGTGATGCGAGGCGAGGTGAGTCTATTGCTGCGCTGCAGGTGCCAAACCGACAGCTGCACAAAAAAAAAAAAAAAAAAAAAAAAAAAAAAAAAAAAAAAAAAAACAGCGTTGCGAGAGGGGGAAAAACACCTTTTAGTTATGCCTAGGCCAGCAACAATTTTACATGTCCCAGACCCACTTCGTGAGGTTTGGTGCTTCTCAGAAACTTTGGTTGCTCTTTTGTATGTGTAGCTGTAGATGCTCAGGTGGGGCTCAAATAGTAACTTGCCAAAAAAATCATTGTGCCAGTACTCTGAGTAAAAATCGGCAAATTGAACTCTAAAAAGTATATGATCATAGTCGTCGGATCCATCATCCATATTTAAACTAAAATATTTATTATATTATATGTATATAGTAGTATTAAACATCTTCCACAATATGCTATTTTTATGACCCCATCTGTGCTTGTATCTAAATCTGCAGATGTAAATGTATCTGTATCTGTGTTTCGTATTTTGTTGTCTTCGTACATTCACCTCTTCCTCCTCAATGGGCTTTGTTTTTGTGTTGCTTATGGGCCTTTTATTGCGGTACTTCTCTTTTGGCCTTCTCTATGTTTTCGTATCTCTTTCCCCCTTCTAGTCACCAAACGACACTTTTCTTTTGTTGCGGTTTTCCGGGTCGTTTTTAATTCGTTTTATTATCTCGCCTCTCGCGATCTTTTCGGGCGCATTTTTCAGCTCAAATCAGCAGCAGCAACTCCGGCAATTACGACACCACTTTGTTGGTGTAAATGTCACCTTTATGTCTTTTTAATAATGTTGTACAACAATTACGGAGTTCGTCTTCGCTCGCGTACCTGGAAATCCATTCCATTCGTTCCCCCTTTTCGAGGAAGCAATTTAAATATTTTTCTTTGCTTCTCAGTTGGAATGGATTGTTCGTTCCGAATGTCCCAACATTTCGTATAATTTGTTAAGAATTTTGACATTCTTTAGTCATGGGAAAACCGTGCTTGTGACCAGATAATAAATTTAAGATTTAACCGCTTGCCGATGGAAGACTTTAGATAAGACATTTAATGTGAAAATATTATTGTGGCCAGAATACAAAATATTGAAAAACCTATATTTTTAATTATGAAGAGAAGATAATACAAAAGAAATAGTCTTATAATAAAAGGAATGACCAAATTCTATCCGATATTAACGCATCCCTTTCCATTTAAGCCCGGTCAACCCTGAAAACAAATATCTGCTTGGCAACCATTGAAATGCAATTTGGAAACCAAAAACGAAAAATACCCAAAAACTTAAACCCTTTGTTAATGGTTACGCCTGAATGCACCAAGGACTCCTCTATTACCACACCTCTTAAAAAAAAAAAAACATTGGTTAGCTATTCCTCGAAGCATAAAAACTCCAGCTGCTAGAGGACAAAAAAAAAAAACTCGAAGTGCAATTCCCACTGACAACGCACGCCCTCGCGGAAATTGTGGAAATAGCTTTACTTAAACGGTTACCATCCCATTCCCATCCTCCGCCGCAACCCTCCTTATAGAGACCGACTGCTCTGTAAATCGACAAGTTTCAGTGCACAGACGACGGGTTCCCCCAAGCGGAACCGTTGACGGTTATTAAACTACCTTTACAAGACGGAACAAAAACCGAACCCGGGGAAAAAGAATACCAACACAGATAGCAGAGCAAAAGTTTAAAGAACTCGAAAGAGAAAAGAGGGTTGGAACGGAATAGTTTACTTCAGGCATAGTTCCGCTCTTTGACATCACTTCTTCTGTTGAAAATAACTTTACTGAACTTTGAACGTTACCCACTCTACATACGCCCCGAATAGCATATAACATCTTCAGGTTGTTTGTACAAATGCACTGAATTTTCCTGCTTTGATGAAGTTATTTGTTTAGGGTCGCTGAGCACCAAATGTTTGTGGAGGAAATTTTGGTTAGATACTATCTTGTAATGGAACTCTTAATTGGCACGGAGGGAAGTCGGGCGATTGTCATATACTTATGTGGTAGACCACATGTGCCACAGATACCTATCAATTCCCTTTCTCCAGAAATTATAGATCAAAACAGAGCTCATTTGTTTTGTTACCCCTGGAGAATGAGTAAATGATTTGGCATATTTTTATTTTAGATGCGCATTTCTTAATTATGTTAATGAAAAAAACTTGTAATAATAAATTCAAAGAGATAAGTGTTACAAGACTTTGCTCAAATAACCATTTCTACATTTCCTAAGAAGTCCAATTAACAAACCATTTGAATAATTTTAAACAGGCACCGTAAATAATGATTCTTTTTTAAATTTTTAAATAAAAAAAACAGACACTTGGAATAGTCTTTGAAAAATATTAACTAGACCGAAATTATTCATTTTAACCAAGCTATTCCTTCCCGCCAAGATCTTTCGATTTTGGATTTTTAGTTTAAAAATTATCGATAATCATTATTTTTAAGTGATTTTTTAAAACTTAGACCATAATTATTATTTTTGATAAAAAATAATTAAAATCATATACTTATAATGATTATAAATGATTTTTATTTTTTTCTTTCAAAATAAAACTCAACTGTATTTTTCCCATTCTGTTCTTAAGATTTCGCCGATATTATTTCATATCCTTGAATAAGGATCGCAAGGCAACATCATACGCTAAAAATTTGTCCTCGAAATCCAATACTTCTTTTAATTAAATAATTCATTATTAATGATTTTTATTTATTCCGCTCAAAATAAAACACAACTGTAAGTTCCCCATTCTCTGCTTGAGATTTCGCCGATATTATTTCATATCCCTAAAAAAGGATTATAAGGCAGCATTTAAGTCGAACCCCTGTTGTTTAAATTATTAAAGACTTCGTTGTTGATTTTCAGGTGTTATTATTATTTAATTTAAAGAACTTTGATAGCGAGTCTTCAGAGAGGTTGCTCCTTTGATCGGTAAGCATAATCTCAAGGGCCGAAAAGGTTCTCTCAACGCTCACTTGAGTTGCCGAAAAAGAGTGCACCACTTTCACCAACTGGTATAAATTGGGATACAAATATTTTTTGTCTTCCCAATACTCCATAATGTTCGAAGTCAAACAAATTGGCTTCGGACTGTAGCCAAAAATTTCTGCAGAACCTTTCCTTAACAGGTCTTTCGGCTCACCATCTTCATTTTCATCCTCAGAAGCTACCTCAATATTTTGCAAGAACGCGTTCAACAATGAGCAGATGTTCGAGCTTTGGGAATGAAATATATTGGTTGCCTCGGAAGAAGTTGACTCTTGTGAATTGTCTTATTTACTACATAAAAGCTTAAAGCTCACACGCATAGACGAAAATGCAGCATATATGCATTAGTATTAAAACATAACGCGCGATCTTTGCATTCTTTTTCTGAAGGTTTTTATGTTTCGGCAGTCAATGTTAAGTAAACTTTACCCGCAACCGCACGCTAATCGCTTAAAAATATTTAATAAATTAATTTAATGTTTTTATTCGATCTCCGTTTCAGACTAAAGCGTGCCTAAATATTAAAAAAAGAGAGATATATATATATACTAATAATTTTAATTTTTAATTAAGTTTTTTTTTAATGTAAAAATTTTTTAGGACAGTTTTTTATCGTATGCTGTTGCTTTGTTATCCTCTTTTAAGGATATGAAATAATATCGGCGAAATCTTAGGCAGATAATGGGGAACTTACAGATACCTTACAAATAAAACGAATTAATAATGAATTATTTAATTAAAAGAAGTACTGGTTTTCGAGACAACATTTTTAGCGTATGTTGTTGCCTTGCGATCCTTTTTCAAAGATATGAAATAATATGGGCAAATCATCTCAAGCACAGAATGGGAAAATTACAGTTTTATTTTGAGCAAAAAAAAAAATAAAAATCATTATTAATGATTAATGATTAAACATTATTAATGATTTTTATTTTTTGTTATCAAAAATAATAATTAAGTTTTAAAAAATCACTTAAAAATAATTATTATAGATAATTTAAGAAGTTAAAATGCAAAATATACTCATTATGATGTATTTCTTATTTTAAAACTTATAATGATTACTATCCCTGATTTTAAAACTTATTCCAATAAAAACATTTTATAAATGTATAAATATAACTTTCAGCAACTTACTTCATTTAGAATAATTTGTATATTTAGGGAATCGCAAAGCTAAATAATGTTTGTAAACTGTAGGTGTACGAGTTTTGCTGCCCCTGGGAATGCCAAGTTCCAAGAATGTTTCTATAAACTCATTCAGCATATTTTGTGTAGATTTCCCCATCATAGTTTGTAGGTGAACAGACGCATATTTACAATGCGTCCCCTCATGATCCCCCTCATGATCTATCGGTGTTTACATTTGGCAACGGAAATTTAATGTTTGCCACATCTGCGCCAACTTTTTACTTTTTACTTTTCACTTCTGATTCCGCCTCTCCATTTACGATGCTTTCATGGAAGTTGTAAACCCAGAGTCTAATTTTATCAAATGTTCCTCCCGACTGTTTACAGATAGTCCAAGCCTCCTCTCCATTCAAAACGAAGATAAAAACGACGTCACACTGGAGTCACAACACGGTAAACGGTCCCTGAACTAATAAGAGACGACCCGACCCCTTCCTTCCCCCAATAGAACCTGTACAGTATGTCACATGATAAGAAGATGTTGGATCGCGAGGCAGTTCGTTCAGTGATACAGCAATGGAATGCCAATCGATTGGATCTGTTTGCGCTCTCCGAGCCAGACGAGGTGAGTCTGACCTCTTCGAATACTTGAGCAATACATTCAATTACAACTGACAAAATATCCCACAGAACCTGCTCTTCCATGGCGTTATGCGCTTCTACTTCCAAGATGCTGGCCAGAAAGTGGCCACAAAATGTATTAGAGTGGCTTCCGATGCCACTGTTACAGATGTCATAGGTGAATAAATGTGAAATAAATTGTTAAACAATTAAAAAATTATTCAATCCTATTCTTGAATCCCTAGACACACTAATAGAGAAATTCCGTCCCGATATGCGGATGTTATCCGTGCCGAATTACGCCCTATACGAGGTGCATGCCAATGGCGAGGAGCGTCGTCTGAACGCCGACGAAAAACCGCTGCTGGTGCAGCTCAACTGGCACATCGACGATCGCGAGGGCCGATTCCTACTCAAGAACATTGACCAGAAGACCACCGTGAGTTTGTAGTGCATCGTAGCCGTACACGAATTCCTTTTTACTAATCGATTTCATCCCCTTAGCCCATTGAGCAAACGGATCTGAACTTTAAGCGCAAACTTTCCAAGCGCGAGAAGAAGGAGCAGAAGAAAAAGGAGAAGATGGCCAAGCTTAGCTCCGATCCGCCCACCTCCAATGGCAGCCAGTTGGGTCTGGGCAATGGCATTGGCGGATCCGCCGGATCTGCCCACATGAACGGCAGTGTCGGCGGTGGTGGAGGCGATGGCACCGACGCCGTGGCTGGCAAATTGTACACAGAACTGCCGGAAACCTCGTTCACACGATCGATCTCAAACCCGGAGGCCGTGATGCGGCGGCGGAGACAACAGAAGCTGGAAAAAAAGCTGCAGCAATTCCGTTCCAGAGATGGCGGTCCTGACACGGGCGGTACGCTGAAGATCTACGGCGAGAGTCTCTGCCAGGATGTGCCCTATAAGACCCTGCTGCTCTCCATCCGAGACTGCGCCCAGGCTGTTGTGCGGGAAATGCTCACCAAATACGGACTGGAGAAGGCCGATCCCCTGCACTATTGTCTGGTTCAGGTTGGCGATACGTTTTTATTATTTTAATGGGTTTGATACAGAGTAGATGAGAGTTGGACACAGAGATTAATTAACAATTTTTAGCTATTTCATCGAAAAACCCTTACTACGAGGGTAGTAAACTGTTATTATTATTGTCAGTTATTTTTTGCTGTTAAAATAATATACATTGATATATACAGGAGTGCTACAGAAATTACTATGGATTAGCATGTCCTGAATAATTTAATGTACCCAATTCATAGTAAGTTTACCTTTTTATAGGGTGGCTCTCATTCAACAATCGTTCGAAACGATTTCTGGCTATTAATTGGCATTTTAAAATTAGGTTACCACGATTAAACTAATAATAAAAGAACATTTAAGTCAATAATTAAATTAAAATGAATCAAGCCAAATCATAATTATCGGTATCGAATAGGCGTATTTCTCTAAAATGATATTTGTCTTGTTCAATGTCCGTTCTACAATCTTTCCTGTTGAAGTCCTTACGAATTTCATTAATAATTTTTTCCGTATGCAGGTCAACAGTGATGGAACGGAATACATACTCGATGATGACGAGTGCCCGCTATCGATACTCATGAATCACCCTACGTCGCGAGGTAAGTGCTTCCCTTCTATTGCCTGATTTTAAACCATTTACAATCAATTTTCTTTTGTGGGGGTATTGCCACTTCATTCATAAACATGGAAAATCCTTGGCATGGAATTAGTATTGTTTTATCAATAATTATGCTCCCTCACCCATTCACTCACTAAATAACTGAGTGACTGGCTGACGGCAACTTCCTATCAACAGCAACAACAAGCACCAAACAAGTTGACGGTGTTGCTATTTTCTTGTTTCATATTTTCGGTGTAGAAAAATTTTATCAATCAGTTGTAGCCTGGCATTTCTTAGCGTTGCTTCGGAATTTCTTTTCTTGCGGTGTTTTGTAAAAGTAATTTACTTGGAAAATAAAAATAAAAATATTTCAAGTATCTAAGAGTTTTGATGTATTAAAAAATATATTAAAGAGAAATTCGTGAATAAAACTACTGAACTAAAAAGTTTAATCTAAAACTAATATAAATAAAAAACTAATAAATTTAACATGAAAGATGACTTTTGTGAAAAGATACGTAAGTGGCTAATAGAAAGGCAATGAATTTCCGTCGATATAATTAATGTGTGTCCAATGCCTTACTATTACCTATTCTGTCCCTAAGTTCTATATTTGTTAGCAAGAATGATGTTCAAATATGTTTCATCTTTGACTTTGTTTATTTTCTGAAACAATCTTTTTAAATGCCTTTTTTGGGTTGAATCCTAGACAAAGAAACAGTTTAGCATGTACAACAACCCTGTTAGCCGGGACAACTTCCCAAAGACACATGTAATGGGGAAATGCGAAGATTTTTACATTTAAAAACATTAGTACTTACAGTCTTGTCCTAGAAATTTAAAATTTTTTGGAATGAGTTAATTTATTCCAAAATGTTTTAAAATAACTTGCTTTAAAGTTAAACAGAATTTTTGAAATACATTTTTTGTCATAATTCCTTATCTTACAATCAAAATCTTCCCGCAGTTGACGAGCATATACAAAAATTTTAATTTTTATTTAAAATAAAACGATTGTGACCAAAGCGCAAGCGCAGCAATGGAAGGGCAGGATAATTGAGGGCAGCAGCAGCAAACCTTCGCGTATAACATAAATATGTAGAATAAGAACCATGGGAGAGAAAAGCACAAAGACTTTCGGCCCGAAAGGCCCAAATAAACAAACACACAGCTACATAAAACTCGCACCAACACCTCCAAAAAGCATTTTGGCAAAATGTCATACTTTACACGCATACAAAAATGCCTTTGGCCCATATACACTTTGCAACTTCCCTTAAAAGCAAACATAAAAATATTACAAAAAGCAAAGAACAATTTTTAAACAGATTTAGAAAATATTTATTAGGTGCTAATACTTTTTCAAAATTTAGGTGATAAAATAAATTGTATATACTTAGGCTTAACATTACAGAAAAATATTTAAAATGTATGTAGAGTTATGTTCTTTGACGACTTATTCTAACGCCTTGATATAACGTCGATACCCATTCGCTTATTCAGACACCGCCGCAACAATAAACTAAAGCGACGATCATGAATAACATTTAGGAAAGGCAGCCAGCCCACAAGGAAAATAACATATAAAAGTGCGAATGTGTATTTGGGGATATGTAAATACAACATGGCGCGGAAATGTTTGACGCAATCTTCTAAAAGAACACACACGAGCTGGCAAAAAGAAGCCCCACTGAGTCGCCGACAGTACACGAAAAAAAAAACTATTACTTTCAAAAAGCAATAAAAAAGAAAATAAATATAAAAATATAAATTAAATATCTTACTACAAAGATTAATTTAAAATTATTTTATATTATTCCCTTTATTTAAGAGTATCATTGCAATATTAATTTAAAGATATCGAAATATGTTATATATTCTACCTCTGTACTGACGACCTACCATTCGACCCGACCCGAAGTGCTCGTAATAATGACATTGGCTGAGTTTCCTTTTTGGGTGTCCTGTCCCCCTGTTGCTTGGGATGCGACGTGGTCGGGAACCACTTGACAGCCACCACATGTTGCCTCTCTCTGTCGCGCTTTTTGTCTGCCCGTTCGCTCTTCTTATATCTACCTGTTTCTCTTACGGATTCCCTGGGGCATTTGGAAGGTGTAAAATGTAAATTGCAACCGCACTTTGCTTGTATTATTTGTTGTTGTCTGCTGAACGTCGACGTTGCCGTCGCCGCTGGCGTTGCTAATTGTTCGTCGTTGTTTTTTTTCGTTGCCTACTTTTATGTTATGAAATGTTTACTTAAAAAGCTGGTTGAATTTTTCACCGCTGTGCCTTGTGGTTTTTCTTTAGACATTTTTTGAGGGGTACAATCAATTTGGGTCAACATTTCCCGAGGCGACAAAAAGGGAATGTGGGTCATATCTGTGTTACTCTTATCTCTAGATTGAGTAATCTCTTTTGGGTTCTATGGTGTTTTAAGAGGTGAACTTTCTCTAACTCAATGTTATCATAATGTTAATTAAAACATATCTTTCGATAAACAATCGCAAACAATTTTATGTTTTGTGTTTATTTACCTCTAATGTACTTTTCAGTTATTAGTTCTTTCCTTTTATTAAGTGGCCTTATCTTGAAAGTAAATTTTTTGTTTGATTTTATTAAGTACATTTCAGGTATTATTATTTATTTTTTACTGTAGATAAATCAAACACAAAAACACTTGCAGCTATTGCTTAAGACACGAACTACTTCAATTTGTGTCTCTTTCTGCCTTTGTCAGCCTGCCAATGTTTGCTCTTACCTGGAATTGTTTATTTTGGCTTTTATTATCAGCTACGTTTTATTGTGTCTGCTAATGCTGCAGGCTTTTCTCTTTCTCCCAAAGTCGGGTATTCGGTTTTCTCTTAATATATATTTTCAATATTTATTGCCGCAAGAGAGAGGAGCTTTTCGACTCTCTCTCTATTTTTGTCCCTCTCTAAAGGTTTAATTCTGTCCCTT
This sequence comes from Drosophila asahinai, assembly GCA_008042795.1. Classification (NCBI taxonomy): domain Eukaryota; kingdom Metazoa; phylum Arthropoda; class Insecta; order Diptera; family Drosophilidae; genus Drosophila; species Drosophila asahinai. Next base: position 10,971 of record VNJZ01009401.1, read on the forward strand.
TCGCTTGCGCTCATCCTTTGTGTTTCGGTTACGTCGTTTTGGGCTTCGCGTTTGCTTTAATTTCCCTTTTATTTGTCTGGGTTTCAATGGCACAGTGGATAAAACATATTTGTGAATTGTGAAAGTAAAGTAATTTGAATGATGCATTAAATGCAGGCAAGCTGTATTTTGGCCGATATATATTTATTTATGTTTATTAAAATTAACAATTTAATTGATTAAATGTGGACCTCGTTAAACTAAGCCGTTATTTAACGAAAATGGGAACCGTCACATTCAAAATATTTCACTCATTTCGTAAAAAAAAAAAAAAAATGAAAGTAAATAAAGAGTTCAAGGCTTACTTGATAAAGAATTCATTGCAACAGTTCAGCTGACACCGGAGGCCTCTCCACTAAGCCGTTTTGAAGGGTCCTTCCTCATAAAAAGGATATTTGTGTTTAGCAAATTTTTATTGCCTTCTTTGAGGCTGTTGGACATAAACTCCAAACTGTTCCATGGCGTGTCTATAGAGAGTTGCCCCGCCGAGTGACTTAACCCATTCCAACCATTCCATTCGATTTGTTTGGGTGTCTTCGGCGTGCGTCAATTTCTTCCGGGGGTCCGTTCGTCCCACCAAGGGTAATGGGCATACCTTTGCGGCCGCATCGTCGGCACCACCAGCCCGCAACCACCTAGTCAGGTGGGGCAGCCAGCAACAGGAATGACGACCCAAGCACCTGGACTCCCCACCACCAATTTGGTCACTTTAACGTCCACCAATAAGAAAAGCGAATGTGCTTTCGTTATAAATTTGTTGTCGTACAGTGAACATTTGAGTGAGGTACTTTAACTTGAATTAAATAATAACTTTAATTATTTAAATATTTATTCCAATCATTAAAATGAATGTTTGGCTAAGGAATTAACATTTTATATTTCTCACTGTTTATCTAGACTTAAAGGTGCCTAAATGCAACTAAGACCAAAAGTGGAGCTTGACTCTTAAGTTAAATTAAGTAGTTTTTGGACGTCAAACCTACTTCCATTTAGTACAAAACCATGTGAGAATGCTTATAAAGGTTAATCTAGATTAAGGCTAGAAATGGTACTGTATTTGCTTGGTTTTTGTTAGTTGCCGTTCACTTCTGTTGTTGATTCATTTTATTGTTGTTCTTCCGAGCGTTGTCAGCGTCCTTAGCAATGTCGATCTACCGCCGGCTCAAGTGCTGAAGGTGGCGGTGCTGGATTGGGACAGGGGATACCCCTCCAATACACACACACACACATTTCCCATTGTCCTTTATCTATCCCATGCACTTCGTTGCCGTCACAGTCACACTCCGCCATAGAACACACACAGATATACATGCACTGAGATAAAATCTTTTAAGTTCATAAATTAATAATTGAAAGAATTATAGCATTAAAGTTTTAATGTATTTATAATAATATTATTACGATTATTTTTCTAAAATTACCATCCCTATCATTTACGTTTACAGACTTTTATAGAAATTTAGAATGAAGGTGTTTACGTAGACTTTTTTTTTTACCTTTGTCGGACATTTTATATTTTATAAAACTTGAAAGAAATAATAGTAGAAGAAGCAGTATATTGTTATGAATTTAGACTAGTTCTTAAGATGAGTTGAGTTCTAGAATAATTAACAAATTTTTATAGTTTTGAACGGATTTTATATAATTTCAAGAGGTTTACATTACATTTACATTTAGAATAAAACCCCATTTAATCGTGGACCATTGCTCTTTAAATTTCTTTATCTGCACACACCCATATTGTGGGCGATGCCGATGGCCGACAGAGTTTCCCGACGAAAAGCCGAATTCCGCATTGTGTTTGGGCCAGCGGCAGCGGCACTTGGTTCACGTTCATGTTCAGCTTCAGGTTCAGGTTCAGTCATGAAGTAATGCTGCTCGGGAAAGCACGACGCGGAGCTTTCGGAAAACCCGCGATATATCGCAGTTGTGTCTGAGGCAGGCGAAACAAAATTCACCGGCAAACAGCGACGGCGGCAACAGTTTTCCTCAAGATAAAAAGGACGAAAGGATGGTGGATGGATGATGGCTGGGCGCCCCATCGTCGGGAGCTGTCACGCCTCCTGCTCCTCGTCCTCGTCCGCCCCCATGCATACAGAAAATTGTCAAAATTAGAAGCCGTTCAATTGAATTTGCTGAGCGCTCCCTGCGTCGTGTTTCAGTAAAGTGATTTTGTCCTAGAAATAAATAAGAAACAAGTTGGCGAGGAGGAGTAGGAGAAGGATTCCATGTTGTCCACTTAATAGTAGAATTGTCTTCAGCAAGAAGAGCGCCAAAGAACTACTGCAAAATGATGGATTGGGGCATAAGACGTAAGTCACTTTACTGGGGTGCCTTTTTATTTATTTATACTCACCTATAGGTTTGTATTTTTTCCCGATTGCCATGCTGTGTTAATGAGCGGTAAGCCAGGCAAGTGCCCTTAAAAGTATGCCATGGCATCCATCACCGAAAGTTTTCGCTCAGCTTTTTTGGTTGCATTTTGCGAATACTTTTGTCACAACTTTTTCAAATTTTCGTGTTTGCCCACTGTGAGTTATTAAGCGGTTTGTGGTTTCTAGATTTCTTCGCGCAAATTGAGCTGGCAATTTTCTGGCTCTCATGAAGCATTCAACTTGATTGTCGTATTGATTGTGTTAAGCATTAAAAGCTTAAGTGTGACAACACTGATGTTTTTAATAGGCTGAGTGGCGAGCAAAGTGTTTTATGGGCACTTGAGAAGGATAGGGGGAAGAACTGGTTGTATGGTAGAGATTTTAGAGGACTACCTCGGTATTGAAATGCTGCAAGGAGAAACAGTTTAATAAAATTACATTTTAGGCGTAGGTAAACATTTATATAGTTTGAAAATATATTTAAAGTGATTTAAACAAACATCCTGTACGAAACAAAGTGATTGCATTGTATTTATTTTTGACATCGCCATTCCATTAGCTGAATTAAGTTTTGGGAAAAGGGATCCAGAATTGCTGGGTGACCTTTAAGTCGCTCTCTATTGACTCATCCTGCCAATAGCCTAATCGCCAACATTTAATCTAATTAGGGCTTCCTTAAATAAACAGTGTATTTCGGCATATATACAGAACATTAGAATACAATGAAATGAACAAGCACACATCGTGAAGTTTGATTTTATCTGCACATTAGGTCACATTTCTATAAACAACTTTAATTTGACGTTATTACACCGCCAATCAGGACAAGCAAATAATTTGACCCCGAATCCGAACCCTAAAAAGGCTAAATTACGCGTGTCGAACATCTGTTAGCCGTCTAAATCAATTCCCTTGACGCACAAAGGCGAGTGATGTGTTTCCATAATGACATGTTCGAGATACCCGCCAACCGATTATTAATTTGGAAAATATCAAATGACTCGCTTACGGCTAAATGGGTCGAAATTTCCGTGCCAATTCATATAATATTCATGGCAACCAGGCCAGGACATTGACCATGCTCTTGCCCCGATTGTCCCGATGACATTTCCTTAACGCTACATTGGTTTTACCAATAAAAAAAAAATCAAGGAGAGGGAAAAGTGCCGACAGTAACAATAATCATTTCGCAAAAGGACGCAGTAAAACAATCTGGGATAGCGAAAAGGTCAAACCTAATGAAGCTCAAAGGCTTCTTCGTAGACTTTGCTCCGTGGCTGCTCATAAATAATTGTACCCCCCGTTACGCCCTTCGAGCATATTTTGCCTCCCTCCCACTTTCCTCTGCACCTCCGCATTTTCCCTGCCCCTCGGTAGTAGCTGCCTCGTAAACTTTTGCAAAATGCAGCGCATAATTTGCTGCCTGAATCTTTCTGGGAACTTGGGAGCTGTCGACTTTATTCCACACCACACCCTCTCCGGTTCAAGAAGTGCAGTTTATTTTTGAGATACTGTGAGCCTGAAGGACGAACGATGGTCCTGAATGTTGTCCTCTGCTCTCTGCCCTCTGACATATATCCTCCACAAAAAATGCGCTTAGACTTTGGGGAAACGTCACTTGAAATTGGGTTAACAATTTATTCGCTTTTTGTTTTATTACTGTCCCGGCTTTTCAAGAGTATTTTAGAGTGGAAACTCTATTTCATTAGGGAATTAGGTTATGGTTGGAAAGGAGGTTAGAAAATTCAAGGATTCCTGGGGTAAACAAATGGCACAAAGAGAAGTAATCGTTATAAACAACAAATTCGGGACATGGTACTTGTCATTAACTATTCATTACATTATTTAGCAACCATTTAAAAGTTAATGAATAATTAAACATTTTGTTTAAATGTTAATGATTTATTGCTTAAGATTTTTGATTATTTAGATTAAAATATAAAAAGTATTCCCGAATGTTCTGATTGCTAGTATATAGAGGTTGTCTAATTTATATGCCAAGTTTCATAAACGTAACACAACCACTTGGTTATGAACAAATTGTGTTCTATATGTTATCTCCCCTCTTAAATTGGTTCAATATATAGGCCCGTAGTTTTGTCCAGATATTAATTATATGGTAAAATGGAGAAAGACACTTTTGACAGCCTGTTTGATGTCCTATAATTCCGTTCATTTGACATCCTCACTATCAGTCGCAGAATAAATCCCAGCCGAACAGAATCAATCATCACCAGACATCGACCAAATCGTCATCATTTACATGATGTCGCCTCTCAATTGCCCCGCCAGGCTTCTCACTACTTTTCCCCTGCCATCTGTCTCTGCATCTGTCTCACAAGTTGGCAGTTAGTCAGCCAGTCAGTTCCAAGGATGACTGAACGAAATTGTCACAGCCAAAAATGCTAGAGAGAGATCCCAGGACTTTAAGGGCATTTTCAAATGCCAGAGACAAAGGCGGCAGTCAGGAGCAGAGACACATGTCATAGCTTGTGAAGGCGAACACTGGCTCCTTGCCAGGATAAATATGTATTCCGTATTCCAAATTGAATTATTCAGTCTCGTGATTTTACTTTAGGCCCCTCACCAGCGCGCCCCTTGAGGTTTCGCACTTAAAGGAAATTGCCTATTTATTTATGAGTCGAAGCGGATTAGGATCCCAAAACGATGCCAGAACGGAAATTAATGATATTAATTTGAGTGTGCCCGGCTACGTTTCGTGATAGTCCGCCGTTATGCATCATAACTGACCAAGGAGTATGGGAATTCCCTAACTAATCGCAGTCATAAATCTCCCGGCGATAAGGGTTGCTGCAGCACCCCTTTTAAAAGCACCCAACCACTTTGGGCTCTCAGTGAAAACAGGAAAAGCTAAAGAAAAACCTGTTATTTGCGCACAAACCCCAGCAATTCGCGACCACGATCGTTAGATCTCTGAACTGCAAATTCTTTCTTCCTTGGTGCACATACAATTCCCAACTGGTACTGACAGCTTTTGCATAAGGTAGGCTCGGATTCCAGCACTCGATCTTCCTTGTCTTGGGGAGCAGAAATGTTCAATGAACGTATAGTGAGGACATTGCTGCTGACACCAATGATATTACCCCCGTCCGCCGATCGCTAGCGATTGGAGTTCGGAATTTTTGGACCAGGCTCCCTTACTTTATAGGGGGCCGTCTGTCGAATACATAAGAAAACGAGAAAGAAAGCTAACTTCGGTATACCGAAGTTGGTATACCCTTGCAGTCTGCAATTAGATCATTAAAAATCGAACCATTTTAGTAATGTTGAAAAAATATAGAATTTTGTAAATTTTACATTTTACATGTAGAATTTTACATTTTCATATAAATCGACCGATCGCTTCTATGGCAGCTATATGATATAGTTTTCCGATCTTAATGAAATTAAAACCGTAATTCAAGAACCAAAAAAAAAACTGCTATATCTTAAAATTTATAGAAATACGTTGAAAAACAGAGAAGTTAAATTTTTTTTTACATTAATTTCGCCATTATTCCTATGGCAGCTATAGGATATAGTAGTCCAATTTCGGTCGTTCCGACATATATACTGCGTGCTCAAGAAATAAGACTATGCTGGAATTTCAGCTTGATAGCTCATAAACTGAGAGACTAGTTCGCGTAGAAACCGACAGACGGACAGACAGACAGACGGACAGACGGACAGACAGACAGACAGACAGACAGACGGACAGACAGACAGACGGACATGGCTAGATCGACTCGGCTGGTGATGCTGATCAAGAATATATATACTTTATGGGGTCGGAGATGCCTTCTTCACTGCGTTGGAAACATCTGGTCAAAATTATAATACCCTCTGCAATAATAAATTAATTGATTCAAAATTAAATTCAGGTTTAAAAGGCTAAAATGCACAACTCTAAAGACAGCACCGTACGTTTTACAATACTTCAGTGTCTGAATAAATAATAATACCTTTTATACAGGCGTGCTCCGGTTTTCACTTTAATTTTTCGTTTTCGTTTTAGACCAAAAACATACGTTTTCGTTTTTAGGTGCTCCGGTTTTCACAAACTTTTTGTCATCGTTTTGTTACCGAAATATTTAATCGTTTTTAATGCTCAAACAGATGACTTGGATGTTTTGAGAAGTATAAGGAATGCTTAAATGCCTTTCCTTTTTTTAATTGTTTGTTTTAAAGCCAAATAAAGGCAGAAATTGTTTATTTATCGGTTCAAGAGGGCTGCCACCCTTTGATGATATGTCTTTTATACCTTTTTTTATTGGTAAAAATTACATTTAAACATAAAAATAAACTGGTTTATTTATTGAAATCCTATTTTATCCTCTTTGAACAATATTAATGCCCACCTTTTAAATTTATAAGCATTTCGACCAAATTGTTTTGTTTCATCAACAGTACGGCAGCACTGGCAACCAAAACGAAAGATGTTGTTGCCGACGGCAAATAGTTTGTTCCCAAATTCGAGGTGGGGTCAGAAAATAATTAATTAAAAAGTTAATACGAATTAGATTGATTTACTTATTGTGGTGTGAAATTAACATCAATAGACCAAGAAGTCAACTATTTTTTTCCTTTTGCAATTAAGAACCGATTTGATGTAGAAAAAGGCATTTACTTTTCATTTCGACAAAACAAACTTGCCCGTTTTT
>VNJZ01009403.1:0-13100 GCA_008042795.1 Drosophila asahinai
GCAGAAACTATTCTATATTAGTCTATTCGTTTTCATTGTTGATTTGCTTTATTGTTGTTTCACTATTTATACTATAAGAATGTAACTTAATTTGTGTGTGCAAAGGCTGGGAAGAATAGGTTGGAAAAAACATCTATGTCCATACTTCACTATTAAAGCCTAGTACTCAGTAGCGCAGTTTTTCGTCTTTGGGATAGAGATAGCATGATAATAATTTTTTTAATAGGGATTTTGTCCCTTTTCTATTTAATTTCCTAATTTTAGAGTGAAATTACATATTTTAAGAATTCATTTTATTTTAATTTTTTTTAATATTTATTTATTTTATGGTCAAGATTTCACATAATTGGATCTTCTTTAATTGTGTTGTAAATACATTTTCCCCGCTGGAAAATCCAGCCATACGGCTTTGCATGCCCTTATGTTCGCAAGGGTAGCGGTGTATTTATCAAATATTTCCTTCCTCTCGCGACACCCTTGCAGAAATTCATCCGATTTATGGCCTAGTACTCAGATAGACGAAAGGTGGGCTTAGAAAAGCAGTGAGAGAGAGCGAGTGGTCAATAGTCGAGAAACACTTTTCGGCAGCGCTGTTTTAAAGGCCGATCGAAAAAATATTACAAATTCGCAAAGAGATACTTTTGGTATTTCTAGAGCGGGGTGACGAACAGAATAAAAAATTGGTCTCACTACCTCTTACCGTTTCTTCACACATTTCAAAAATATAGATCCCGCCAAAAACAGTAATAAATGCAAAAGTCGAGTCCAGGAGATTAGAAAAGCAGATAAATTTATTGTAATTAAATTGGTAGAGGCAAATTCAATAATAAGGGATTTTGGGCAATGTAAAACATATGCATCAATAAAGGCCTGAAAGGAAATTGCTCCCTCGATATCATATTTGAATATGACCTTGATGAGCACTATAAGATGGCACGCTTGGTGACTGAGATTAAGTTGTCAGAGGCGACGGCCACTGCCCGCTGCTGCTGAGAGCTGAGTCTGGCTGGACAAATCCTTCATTGCCGAGCTGGAAAAGGACAGCAATGGACAGAACCGGCCGCAGGAGCCGTACCAGCGCAGAGTCTCACGAATCAGTCCAACAACAGTCCGCAGCAGAAGCTCCGGCAGCCATCGCCACCACCCAGATGGTGATGAATCCCATTTGGTAAAAACAGAATCACCGTTGTCGATCCAGGAATCCTAGTAGGAGAAAAAAAAGGCGGTTGTACATGATTGAGAGAATCTGGCCCCGGCTGCGGTGGTCCCTGTGCGCATATGGAAATTCCAAAAACGAAGCAGCAAATCTGTGCAACTATTTTGTCTTTTAAATATTGTCAACAAACATAAAACAGCCGATTTAAAATACGGAGGACCGTATTACTTGCCTACCAATAATGCCTAAGTATGTTCGAAAAACGTGATCAACGTGGGCATACGTAAGATCTGTGTGTGATCTTGGCATATAATCGCGTCGTGATTTACGTATGAGAAATTAAGCCGGTTAGATAGACCTCGAATCCTATCGAACCGGATTTTATTCTGCAGTTCAAGGGGATGTACGGTTTTTTTATATGAATGCCTAACATTTGAAGAACATAAAGTCCAAATTTGACATCGATCGGAGCAAAAATAACGAAGTAATGGTTAGTTGAACGGAGGTAGAATGCTATGGTCGATGTATGGGCAGTAAAAACTTTAAGCGCTCCCCTGAAAAGTGCCATATTTAAAGTCGGTGTACACGATTACTAAAAATGTACTTGACCAATCGTTTTGAAATTTTGCACACAGCTTCTGCAACTAATTCTCCAGGTATCACCGTCGTGTTTTTTTAAATTTATTTTTTATTGTATTTTTTATTTAAGAATTACATTTTTTTTTTTAATCAAGAATTGAATCTTTGATTTCAAACTTTCAAAAAAAATCTAAAAAACACGAAAAATAGAAAAACTCCACGGTGATACTTCCAGCCAATTATTCTTTACCTAATGCATATTTTGGTTTTCATATCGGAAATATCGCAAATCAACTTTATTTAGAGGGGCCCTTAGGAGATTCCCTATAACTCCTATACATGTGCACACTTTTCCATACAACTTTTTTAGAAACATTGTCTAAATGTTACCTTATAATATGTCATTTAAATAAATAAACTAGCTTCAGCCGTTTCGCCACTACAAATTTTTGAAAAGTGCCCCGTTTTGCACCAAATTAACGGATTAATTAAATAAGAAATTATCATACTCACATATTTTTTTCAAATATAATTAATTAAACTCAATGCCTAAAGAATACATTGCTTTTATCCATCCATTCTACGATAAATATATATATTTTCCTTTATTTGGGGTTTAGCAAGTATCCAGTGTAAACACCGCTATTTTCTTTATTTGTTTCCGTATATATCCCGCCACCACTACTACTTGATTATCTCTGATTATCGTTCGAATTCCATTTATTTTGCGTAAAAAAATATAATAAGAAAAACAAGAGATCATGCCGACAGGTGTCGAAGACCAACCAACTAAAGAACTAAAATCTGAGATCCAGTGTAAAGAGCCCCCTAGACTAGTGTTGGGTAAATACTGCTCATTTGGGTGAACATGTTCACTTGTTCTTTTTTTTCAAAAGAGTTAACTCACTTGTTCATTACTCAGTTGCTCACTTTTTTAATGCTCATTACTTAGTTGCTCACATAGCTCACTTGTTCATAGCTCAGTTGCACACTTTTTCACTGCTCATTGCTTAGCTGCTCGCTTGTTCACTCCTCATTGCTCAGTTCCTCACTTGTTCCCTGCTCATTGCTCAGTTGCTCATATGGCTCACTTGTTCATTGGTCAGTTGCTCACTTTTTCAATGTGTTGCGCGAGCGCGCACATAGAGAGAATGTAAATTAAAAACATAAAACCAAACAATAAAAACTAAAGAGAAAATAATAAACAGTACCAAACATTCAAATTCAAATTGGAATATCCGAGCGCGCGCTGCACTGATCGAGAGCAAAGGGCCGAAGGGACTTTGGTCACACCAAAAAGGTCTAATTCCGCACGTGCGGCGGTTACACTAGACCTCCCCGGATTCCTATATAAAGCGGACCACAGCCAGTGGGAAGGCACTCACCTACCGAAAGCTATCGGGTGAGGTAAGCCTACGCTTAGTAGCCCCCATCCAGGAGGCAGTGCCGGATCTACGGATCTAGTCCACATTAATACATTGTAGTTAGTTATTTCCCGTCGTATTTTCCCGACCCTCTTCTGGTAGACTCCACCGCTTCTCCACCGCTCACGAATCGGCTCGCCGATTCGCCTGGAAGGCTTAAGAGTCTCCGCTATCCCGGTTCGGCCCGCCGATCCGCACTTCTCGCAATTGGTAGACTTTAACAGTTTCCACAAACTTCTCGCAATTGGTAGACTTTAAGAGGCTCCATAAACTTCTCGCAATTGGTAGATTTTAACAGTCTCCAAAACCTTCTTACAACTGGTAGATTTTAGAGTCTCCACAAACCTCTCGCAACTGGTAGATTTTAACAGTCTCCAAACCCTTCTTACAACTGGTAGATTTTAGAGTCTCCAGAACCTTCTCGCCACTGGTAGACTTCAGAGTCTCCAAAACCCCCTTCGCTGCAAAGACAGGCAAGCCGCCGTCAGCACTAGCTCTCTGTGGTATACTTTCGGGGCAACATTCAGGGTAAACTTGCGGGTCCAACTCTCTCTATCTCGCCCACAGGAAGCGCCCACAACCACCGGGTCAGGTCCAACCCCGGCAGCGAAGCACAACAGCGCTCGTACTCCGGCATGGGAAACGACAGAAACCGGGACGACGACCCCACACCCGGCATCACGACTCCCTGTTCCGGCTTGATTCTTTCCATCTCTGTACATAATACTTTAATAAACCAACCTAAGATATACATTCACTCACTCTTCCGTTGCTCAGTTTCAGACTTTTTTACTGCTCATTGCTAAAAAGATTCAATAGTTTTGGGGTTGCAAACTGTTTTACCGTAAATGACCTAACGCGAATGTTTATTCTAGTATATTCTAGTAATTATCTTAGCTTATCTGCGTACCGACCTTGCTAAGAGGTGCAGAAAAAAAATTGTTTAGCTCTCGCTCGCACTCATTTGGTTGCTAATTTTTAGAGCTGGTCAGTACGTAGCTTTAGAATGGAGTACCCAGCGAAACAACAACAGCGAAAGACCACATATTTTTGATACTGCGGAAAATCAATGTGAAGTTGTAAAGAATCTAACCGAATTCTTGAATTCGCAGTGGCAAGAAAGGGTTTAATAACAAGAAGTGTAAGCAAAACGAGAGATATCTGAAAAAGTTAATGACCAAAGTTACAAACAAATATTGTTATAGCTTTTTTTGAAAAATGTATTAAATAAAATCATTTTAATAGAGTTCTCACTTTCAATTCAGTTCCAAAGTTAATTTCAATCTATATATAGTTTTTTCTTAAAAGTTTAAATCATTCTAAGAACATACATTAAATTATGATCAAGAAAACACCCAACTAGATTATTATCTAATAGTTTTAAAATGTATATATTTAATCTAATTGTCTTTTTCTTGGGAAAAATGTTAGCTTCATGATAAGTAATCATGCTCGTTTAGCACACATACTATCGTATGAAATCCATCAGTGATCAGTTATCATGTTGTTCTGGTGAACGCAACCAATAGAATTTATCAAAAGTAAGTATTCAGAGTGATTTGCCAATCTGTATGGACCCTGTTTTTTCCATTCTAATAAATCCAGATACCTTCTATTCCATTCGCTGCTGTTGCCAGAGGCTTGGTATGTAGTTGTGGCCAGGGCTTGTTTTCATCCAGAACCTAAACTCCATCGCCAACCCCATTTCACCTGACCATCTCCATTAGTATCGTCACCCTCATCCTTATTCCCATTCCTAAAGTCCTGGCCATTGTCGTTTGTCCTGCGATCTTATCTCTGAGACGCTGACTAAATAATCCTTTCCTTACGACACAAAAAAAAGGGAGTATGTTTGGGAACACAGAGAGAAAAGTGACAGCGAGAGAGGGGCTGTAAAATCGTGCCTTGCAACCGATATGCCGCCAAGGATGCACACAGCCCTCTGCGGCGCTCGCCCACCAGCGGCGCCAGCTGCTCCTCCCTTTCGCAGCCACAATGTCGTCGGAGTTATCCACATTGACCCAGAACTTGTGTGGCCCATCCGCCCCCATTACCAAACTATTCCCAATCCCCCCCAATCCCATTCCCCGCCAGAGATTCCCAGCCCGGGCCTGTGGTCGCATGTCTGAAATTGTTTACAACTGCATAAAATTTACAATCTTGAGGAATTTATATATTTATTTATTCCGAGCTGGTGGATGACCTACTTCGTGAGCGCTTACTATTATTTTGCGTTCCATCAACCTTGGGACTACTATTCGTTGCCATCTGCTTCCTTGAATAGCATGCCCCCTTTAAGCTTGTAGTTTTCAAGAGGGGAATTTTCAAGCATTTTTACAATTGCTTTAATCTGTTCGCCTGCTTGCTGGGCTTTCTTCAGCCGTGTGGTGACTTCTGACTCAACTATAAACACGTTCATGGGGTAACTGCTTAGGTAATCCACGTGTTTGATACTGCTTCCTGATCTGTGTTCCATGTCAAAGCTGAAATCCTGTAAATAAAGGATTCACTGTGGAACTTCTCTTGGTACATCTTGGTACATGGTAGTAGTTTGGTTAAACGCAATGCAATCTCTGACTAGCTTAAAACGAATTCTGTAAGGATTTTGCTAAGGCTGGGGTAGAACTCAGTCTGCCCAGGATCCCAGGGGACTCGCCAAGGCGGGCGAAACTGGGTGCGGCTGCGCGGTCGCGGCGAATTAGTTTATTGCCGGGCTCCTGCAAGCATTCACTATTCGGATTTGTGCAAGCTGGATCGACAAGAAGACGTTGCATACGAGCTGGGTCAGGCGCGGTGGGGGATTTGCCCATACCACCGTCTCTGATCCCGCCGGCTGGAGCGTTGGTTCGCGCCCACGAAGCGAAATCTTCTTGAAAATGTGGACGGAAGTCAAAGCTCCCACTCTGGCGACCGGCTCCCACCGATCGGGCTGCCTCGCGTCGGTTTTAGCCGAGACGGAAAGCTATGCAAGCGGAGATGACCCTTACCCTTAGCCCTTGGTGTCTCTGGTGCGTCCGGCCGTGCTGGTGCTTGGGGAACCTCTGGGTCGCGTGTGCCGTTTGGGGTTCTCACAACCCCTCAGTGCCTCTGGGCACTCTACCAGAGGTTGATCCGGTGTGGGATCGGCCTCATCGTCCTTGTGTGGGCGTGGTCGACGATCTCGGCGTCGGAGTCGGTACTCGGACTCACCGAAGAACCCAAGAGGGAGTCCCTGATAGCGTCGGTGTCCCGGGAGGCTGTGCAGACTTTGGGGCTTCGCGGTTGTCCCTTGTAGCCGACCCAGGCGGCGTTGTCCTCTGCTGGTGAGCATTGGAGCTGTGTGGTTTGGTCTGCCACCCCAAACCGACCGTCCTCACCGACCGAAGAGTCGTCGCGTGGGGTCCAGGCCTGGCATTCCTGGACGCAACGTTCCTTGTACCTCGCTGCATAGGCGGGCACGGCCAGGACGACACCAGGTAGAAGGCGGTACTGTAGCTCTCTGCCTGTGGCTCCGCCACGTTAAGCAGGGCCAACCGGCCTGTGGTGAGTACTACAGTGGTTGGCGGCACAGTGCGTCGGCGACCACATTCTGTTGCATTCGAATTGAAACTGCTGGAGTTCCAGCGCCCACCGAGCGATCCGTCCTGTCGGGTTTTCGATGTTATTTAGCTATTTAAGGGCCAAATGGCCTGTGATGACATCGAAACGGTACCCTTCCAGGTTGCACCTAAGTTTGCGGATGGCCCAAAAGATAGCAAGTCACTCTTTTTCGGTGGCCGAGTAGTTTTCTTCGGACTACACCAGTCGCCTCTGCTTGCTGAGTCAGGACGGCTCCAAGCCCGTAGTCGCTTGAGTCTGTTTGTAGCTGGAACTTCCGGGTGAAATCCGGACACGCCAGTACAGGGGCTTCGCTGAGCTTGCTCTTCAGTTCTTCAAACGCGCGTTGTTGTGGTTTCTCCCATAGCCATCGTTTTCCCTTTCGCAGAAAAGTGAACATCGCTATGGCGGCGAAGTTTGGTACAAATCGCCTGTACCAAGATGCGACGCCTAGGCATCTCCGCAGCTCCTTGCAGTTTGTGGGGGGCTGTTGCTCTTTAATGGCCGCGATCTTATCCGGATCCGTTTGGATACCGGCGTTCAGTTGTCAAAAATCGACACACATGCGCATCTCTCCCGTTTTCTTCCTTACTAGTACAATTGGCGCACTATGCGGACTCAGGGATGGTTCGATCCTCCCGTCCCGGAGCAGCTCATCGATTTGGTCACTAGTAATTTGCTGCATGGCCGGGTTTTTCGGGAAATAGCGCTGTTTCAGTGGCTTTTCGTCCCGCATGACAATGTGGTGCTCCGCAATGTGGGTCACCCCGTCGAACCGTTTTAGTTCCTCCTCGGGGAACGCTAGGATCCTTGGTTCCTTAGTGCCTTCGGTGGGCGGATGTGGCTGTGGGTCTCCGCTGCATTTGGTGATGGCGGCCAGATTAGCAGTAGGCTTATCGCTGGTGGCCAAGTCCGGGTTTCGGAACGGCTTCCGTTTGCGTGCTACCTCGGCGTCCGCAAGCGGGAGCAACCCGTACTTCCGCCGACGTAGCTGGGTCCGTGCGTCTTGATGGCCGGGAGGGTGCGGTTGGCATGGCTCGAGCAACTGGTGCCGACGACGATGTGGATGTGGCCGGCGTGGCCCTTGGAGGCGGCGGCGACGGAGATGTGGCCGGTGTGGCCTTGGATTCGATTACGATTATGTGGCCGGAGCGGCCCTTGAAGACGGCGATGTGGCCGGAGTAGCCCTTGGTGGCGACGACGATGAGGCCGGCGTGGCCCTTGGAGGCGGCGGCCTCATCGCAACGATCCGACCGTTTTCCAAAAGAAGTGGCGGCTTTACGGGTTGGGAGGTAAGTTGGCCGTCTCCGTTCGCTCCCAATTAAAGCGTCCGTTCTGTCCGTTTCCCGACGTCCGACAACATTTAGTAGTAGGTAGGTCGAGCGCAGTCCTTGGCAAAGGGGCCAATCTACCCGCTGCGGCGGCAGGCCGGTTGTCCGGTGGCTCCGATCGCCAGTGGGCTCGAGCTTGACTCCCCTGCGGTTGTAGTCCTCGGGTTTGGTGGCGACCTGATGGTTGTGTCTGGGCCCATGGTAGTGAAGTTGGCGAGGGCGGCATGGCGGGTGGTGTCCCGATCCCGTATGATTTCGTATTCGGAGGCCAGCTGCGTCAGTATCTCGAGTGTCGAAAACTCGTGGCGGCGGATGAAGAGTTGGTACTCGGGCAACAAGTTCTCGTAGATCCTTTCGAGCTCGTTTGCCAGAGTGTACTCCGCGCGCTGCATCATGAGCCGTAGATCCACGAGGAAGCTCTTGAAAGGCTCGCCCGGCTGTTGATACCGGGTGCGGATTGTGTCCTCTAGCCTTTGAAATTACCTTGGGAGTAGGAAAAACTCCAAAAACTCGGTCCGAAATAAGAGCCATGGCACAGAATGCATTCCGTAGGCTCGATACCAGCTCTCAGCGCGGCCAGACAGTAACAGAGATATGGCTCTGGGTACATAACTGATCCGTACGTTGTACGCTAAGGACGTTAAGGATTCCCCAACTCCGTAGCTATTCTGTCAGCACAGCGGCGGTTATGGTATCGCGGGGTGCACGGAGAGTGGGAGCTGTATCGGGGTGTTGGGTTTCCTAGCCAGCGTTCGAGCGGCAGGGTGAGGGTGGTCGCCCGGGCATGATCAACTTCATTTTTTTGGGGACGGTGCCTCGGGGTAGATGGCCTTTTGTTCCGAGAATCGGGACAGTGTCGTCTGGCTATTATCTGCTTTACTGATAAAGTCGCCCAGTCGCTCTCGTTCTCGTCTGCTCCAATCCAAACTCTTTGAGAAGCCCCTCTAGCTCCTCTTTCCTGCGGTATGCGATCCAGTGGACGCCCATCGTGGCAGGCTCGTGTTCTCTCCCGGGTGCGGTGGCGAATTCTTCCAGTCTGCTGTCCGGTGCCTGGTCTCAGGATGTGGCGAGGATCGGCGACGGCTATGGCCAACGACCACGTCACGGGCGGCCGGAACGAGGCCCGACGAGGATTGGCTGCAAAATACCTGCGGTCAAAGAAAACGGCAATTTTGCCGTTGTTGTCGTGCGTTTTCGTTGCTGCCTTGCGTTTTCGTTGCGTCCGTTACGAAAGATAGAGTGAAAGAACAACAAAAAGAAAGAAATGGCGGCTGCTGCTTTTGCAGGCTGCGTTCAAAGTGCGTGACGACCCTGTCTCTGGCTTTCGGCGGCTGTATACGTGTGTGTGTAACGACTTGCTTTTGCGTCTCTGCGAAAACTTAGCTTATAGTGCTGCTGCTGGCGCTGGTGTTGTCCCTGGGTGGCTAAACTACTTCTGGCGACGATCAGTATGCGCAGCCGGGTAACTTGCGCCGAGCCTCTGAGTGAAAGGGCAGGTCGGCAACGGCCTACGGCGTCTTTATGGCCATAAATCTGGAGGACACCGGCTCGTCCCTGTTCGGGCGCCAAGCTGTAAGGATCTTTCTAAGGCTGGGGTAGAACTCAGTCTGCCCAGGATCCTCTACAACTAAATTTTGTAGAAAAGGGGAGACTGGCCAAGGCGGGCGAAACTGGGTGCGGCTGGTGCGCAGTCGGGTCAAGTTAGTTTATTGCCAGCAAGCATTCACTATTCGGATTTGTCCAACCCGGATCGAGCAGAAGCCGTTGCACACGAGCTGGGTCAGGCGCGGTGGCGGATTTGCCCATACCACCGTGTCTGATCCCGCCGGCTGGAGCGTTGGTTCGCGCCCACGTAGAGAAATCTTCTCGAAAACGTGGACGGAAGTCAAAGCTTCCACTCTGGCGAAAGGCTCCCACCGATCGGGCTGGCTCGCGTTGGTCTTAGCAGAGACGGAAAGCTATGCAAGCGGAAATTACCCTTACTTTCACGCACGTGCCTGTAGCCGCCCGCTAAAGTCCGTTTGCGCAGAGGAAACTTCTCGAAGACGCAACCGGTCTTTATTGGGGGTCTAGTTTGCACCCGCGGAACCGAGCTTGGGGAAGGGGACCAGATTTCAGAAAATAAATAAATACTACTCTTTGAGTCATGTTTCTTTTATCCCTAGGTGTTACTTTAATTTTCTATAGTCTCTATTATCTGCTGCTCGTTATGTTCACGAGAAATCGCTGACCGCACATGTCCTTATATTTCTGCTTTCTCCCTCACTCTACTCTCGTGGTTTCTCTTTGGTTTTGGCCGTCTGTTGTCGTAGTCTGCTGTCGATCGAAAGAGGCCGCGTCGACCAGCTTTTGCGCTTATATAGACCCCTGTCGCCCTGTTCGCATTTCCGAACACTACCCCGCAGGGTTGCAACTTTGGTACTGCAGCGCCTTCTGTTATACTAAGCTCCCCTTTTGAATTTTTCTGTTCCGAACGGCCCCTTTTGAATTTAAATACTACTTAACGGCTGATGTTTAAACTTAATATTTAATTGACTTCGTGCCGAGGTTTGGCCTTCGTGGCTTATGCTAACTTAGAACTATGAACTTATGATTAATATAATAATTTTGTGGGGCATCTACTTTGGCGCCTCACAATTCCAAGAAGATAATGACGGAACTTCTTTAGAGCCAGGTACACAGTTTTAACCTCTAAGATGTAACTGCGATGCTTGGATTCTGCTGTCGAAGTCTTCTTACTCCATAAGTAAATAGGATGCAACTTTCCCTCAAATCTCTGCAATAGCATGGCTCCATAATCTTCCTTTGAAGCATCAGTGTGGAATTCAGTTGGGGCGCTTCTTAAATAGATATAAAGGACTGGTTCCCTCGTGAGCAATCCTTTCATTCCTCTGGCCCGATCTTGAATTCGACATCTTTCTTCAACAAGTTCGTAAGTGGACGAGCTATTTGGGCATAGTTCGGCATTAACTTTTTCAAATATCTAGAAAGATCCAGAAAAGATTGTACTGCTTTGATATTTTGGGCATACGGAAGCGGCTGACTGCAGAAATTTTTTGTCCGTTCCCGGCCAAATTCTACCATTCTCGACCAAATGACCCAAGAAAGATATTCGCTGCTGAACGAAACTACACTTTTTAAACTTCATTTTCAGATTATATTTGGCAGCTGTCTCTAAAACCTGCTCTAGACTCTAGAATGCCTCTATTTTTTCTCTTATGTTATGTTATGTCAAGTTTACAGAGTTCTTACTAATGTATGTGTATCGTGTTTGTTAATGGATGTGTGTGCAACTGACATTGTGTAGTACTGCTGTCCTGGTCAGTCGTACTACATATGTAAAGCTGCATAATGTCTTTATTTATAAGGCTTTGGAAAATGTGGTAACAAATCGTATGAAAGCAGCTGGAGAGTTCCTATAATCAAATTCAGCTCTATTAAAAAATTTAAAGAGCCCTTCACGCGTAACGAAAGCAGTATAAACTCGACCAATTTTTTTTTCTACTGGAATTTGGATTTTCCAAATCCAGTACTGTACAAGAATTTGCTGCTCAAACCTTTTCCAGTACTCTTCGACCATGATTGGCGAAAATGCTTGACGAGTCCATCTGGAATACTCTTTAATTCAATAGGACATTGCAATCGCTCTACTGGGCTCTCATAGCTTTTTTCGATTAACAGCTCCACGCTCTTTTGAAACTCGGGAGGAGCGGAAACGGTCTGCTGGGACTCAAATACGCTGTACAGATTTGCAACACACTCACCTACAGATTCAGTTCTTGTTCAAGGGATTGAAACAGAAAACCACGGGAGTCAGCCGAAAACTTAAACTTTTGGAGAAAATCATAGCCCAGAAGCGCATTACAATCCATTGTAGAGTTGTCTACGACGAGAAACTTGTGATCAGTCGGCAGCTGATCCACGTCTATGCTAAGGTATGCTAAGGTTAAAAGATCCGATTGTCTTGGTGCTTTTGTTACCCAGGCCTCGCAAAACCGACTCACTTTCTATCATTTATACGTTTTTAAAGTTCTGAAGCACCCCTTTTCTGACTATCGAGACATCTGACCGGGTGTCGGCTAGGCACTTAACACTAACGCCATTTACCGTAAAGTTATTGAGACTGCTTCTGCTTGTACCAACCCGAACTGCGTTCTCCTTATTCTTACACTCCCGTGAGATATGTCCGTACATTACAACGAAAACACTTTGTTTGCCTTTTCTTTTGTGCTTCGCAGAGCCACAATTAAGACAGAAGTCCTTTTTCTTTTCAAAAACTTTCGGTTTGACACTCGAATTAATTTGTTTTTTCTCACTGCTTTTTCCTTTCGAGTCTTGCACCAACTCGTAAATGTAGTACTCTTCTTTTAGCGCTTTCAGAGATTGGCAACGATACAAGATATTTAATATTCGTTTTTGATTTGTATACCATTAACAACATGTCGTATTAAAGCAGTATCTTCCACATTACCGACGTTTGCGATTTTCTTCGTTTAAAGAAAATACTAATGAAATGATTTCGCCGTCTTCTTTTTCCGTTCACGTAACAACTGATGAATATCGGCACTGTTTCGGCTGCATTTAAGCTCAACGCTTAATTTAGTCTTCAGTACCTTAATTTCACTCACGCACTCGGATTCCAGGAAAAGTTTGGCAGCTCCGCACATTTTTCCCCCGGCACATATTTTTGTTTATTCGATAACTCGTTAGCATCTGCATTGCACTCAAAGGTCTCGAACCACTTATCAATAGGAACCGAAAAAAATGTCAGTCATTTATTATTTTATCAAAACTGTCTACAGAAATTTTTCGGTGCTCCGATCTTTGGAACGCAAAGAAGATCGGAGCACCGGACAAATTTCCACTTTGATTTTCAATGCCAACTGTTGAATTAACTGTTGCAATTGGTCACTCCCACCGTTGCTGTTATTTACCACTTTCACCTCACTACTTTTATTTGGCGCCATCATGCCTTTTTCACAAAAAGAACTCACTAAGGTCTGCGCCAGTTTGAACGTGAATCTTCCTAGATTG
>VNJZ01009405.1:0-47713 GCA_008042795.1 Drosophila asahinai
AACAAACGTTGGTTTCCGATAGAATACATATTTATGCGTTCTAAGAGAAGCGACGATTGCACTTATATGAAGAGAAAAAAAAACAACAAATGTTGGTTTCCAAAATAAGGCATATTTAGGCGTTCTAATAGAAGCGACGTTTGCACGGACCCGAAGCTATAAAAAAAAAAACCGACCGTTCGGGAAGCGCTCGGGTAATTTACTTCTAAAATAACGTATATTTATGCGTTCTTAGAGAAGCGACAGTTGCACATAATATTTATTTTATACCTCATTTCTTCGCTTCTAATATACCAACCAAAGAACACTTCTTATTGCACACATCTAACATGCATTATATCATAGTTCTGGCCATTTTTGAGCTAAAATTGGCGGCATACAGAACCGTTGCAGATGCGTTCTGTTGAACAACCCGTTCTACAAGGTCCGACTGGGAAGCCAAATATGCCTCTGTGTGTGTGTGTGTTTTATTCGGTATTGACAAATGCGAGGGATGCTCTTTGGTCCCTTTAGGGGATGGAGGCTGCGTACACATGTTTGTAACATCCCTGTTGATTGTTGGCCGCCTTCGCGTGTCGCTAGGTGCCGCTGATTGCCAACAAAACCGTTTTCGGGCCTCTCGAGTTGGCCAAAAACACACACTAATCCGAGCCAATTTGCTGGGCAGTTGTTTTCAGCAATTGACTAACAACTTTTCTGTTTTTTTATTAATTCAACAGAAGGTTGCTTCATTTAATAAGGGAAATCTTCGCAAAAAGAAATTATTTACATATGTTAAGAAGCAAGTAAAATCATATATTACTTATTTAGGATGGATAAAATATTACTTAAACAGATTTAGGTTCTTAGAAAAAGATAAATGCTAAGTAAAATCATATCTTTTTAATGTAGGGTAGACACAATAATAGAAAATTTTTTAAGAGATGCACTTTGGTTGAAAACCAAATAAAATTATATTTGTATTTTATATTTAGGATAGAAAAATATAAATTTTACCTAATTGGTCTCAACAAATAGTTTTTAGGATAAATCTTTAACAGAAAAGGCTTAAATTTATATTTACCTAGTATTTAAGATAGAAAAATATCAATGAAGCAAAGTTAGGTCTTAAAAAATGGTTTTAGTAATGAATTTGTGAAGAAAATCAATTAAAATTATATTTAAAATACTTATTTAAGGTGCAAAAACATCAATTTAACAAACAAGTAAACAAGTATATATTTATATTAAAATTTAATAAATTTAATACCACTTTTTCTACTTGTACTTGGAAAACATTTACAAAAACTCAACTTTTTCCTGCAACTACAACAAAAACACTTATTTTGACTTTGTTTGTAAATAAATTAATACCAATATTATTACAAATTAGCCAACTTTTATTATTTGCTTTAAAAAGTATTAATCAAACGCTATAAATTGTTTATTATATTTATTAAAATATTTTAAA
The DNA here is from genome assembly GCA_008042795.1 of Drosophila asahinai. Classification (NCBI taxonomy): domain Eukaryota; kingdom Metazoa; phylum Arthropoda; class Insecta; order Diptera; family Drosophilidae; genus Drosophila; species Drosophila asahinai. The sequence goes on from VNJZ01009405.1 coordinate 1,451, forward strand.
TATTATTTAATGCTCTTATATTATTTTATTTTAAAAAGATTTCCATAATTTTCATATAAATTATGTTATATATTACTTTACCTTCCTTTTTAAAGCAATAAAAATTAAATAAAACCTTAAAACCTGAACTTTATCCAATTAGTTACCGGGCTTAAGATCCTTTTGTATTTTCCTTCTGCAATCACAGCTTGTTCGACCTTAAAAAGAGCTCCTTCTCGTATTATTTTTAGCCAAGTTACGCATACGCAGCGGTGGCCAAGTGGCCAAGTGGCTGACGATAGATTAAGTGGCTAACAAATGCTTTGATTACTTAATCAGGCTGCCAGGATAGGGCGCTTAAACGAGCTTTAAATGTGCCCCTGAGTCAGCAGGCGCACAATGGGAATCACACGAGCTGCAAGTTGCAAGCTGCCGGTGCCGCTGCCGCTGCACTTTCCGGGGTGGCGCAGGACGCAGAAGGATCCTAGGGCGAGTGGCGAATTTAATTGAAATTGAAAGCACTTTTGTGTCCTTTTTGCCCTGACTCTCGGCCCCTGGTCTCGGTCTTGAACTGGGGAACCCAGGCACCCAGGAACCCGACCCGCTCCGCTCCGTTGCATGCGACTAATTTGCGCCACTAATGAATTTATTTGCCACTTGTATGCTGGCAGCGAGGGCGTGGAATGCGATCCGCTCCGCTATACTCTGGCGAATAAAGCAAAATAAATGAAAGTACGAGGGATATATATATATATATATGTATATGTACATGTATAAAGAGTGGAAAGCGACACTCTTGCCTGGCAGCTTCAAGAAAATACGAAACGGAATAAGGAAAAGCGGGGCCGGTGCCGCGTCGAACGGCGAAGCCGTCGACAAACGAAATCGTTGGAAAATTAATTTTCCATTTCACAGCGAAAAGGAGTGAGCACCGAGCACTGCATGTGTCGTCGGCAACTAGCTGGATCGTCGAATTACAATTTATTGGCTGCTAAGTGGCCTGCCATCGCGGGCCTTGACACTTTTCTTTTATACCCTCAGCGAACTCTAGCTAATGATATTTTTTAGGTGAGCAGGAAATGCTTAAAATAATGGTTTCTTTTAAGGAAAAATAAATAATGTTAAGGGAGGATTTGAAAAATATACAAAAGAATTTTAAAAATCATGTTTTGTCCTATTTAAAAACTAGGATAAGAATATGCTCCTAGAATTCGATTATGTAAGCTGTTAAATTAATAAGTAAAAACTTTAAATTAAATTAAAGCAAGAAAAAAATTGTTTTTAATATTCCCATACGATAAATATAATTGGATACATTTTTAATTTAGTTTGTAAATGGTTTTTGGAAAATTAAGAGCACACATAAAGGGATTCTTTTATTTTCTGTTGGTTTTATATTATTCTTTAATAATTATAATCTTAATATTATTCTGTTTAAGGAGGAATTTTGCCTAAGTATCTGACCAAATAACTTCAAGCATCTTATGAATAATTCAAATATTAGTTGGACATTTTTTTTTTTAAGAATTATGAATAAGATAATAGTTATTATTAATCCCTATTTATTGCCTGACAAATTAAAGCTTACTGCTTTCATAGATTGTTACAGAAATAATGATTAATATTTAATATATATTTTTATTATCCACAATTCACACAACTCCACCAAATTTTCCAGAATTTCTGTAAGGGCATCCACAAGAACCCTTCAACCTCTCACCGATCCGAAACAAATCCAGTGTCAAATGCTTACATGGATAAAAAATAATAAATGGAAAATGTAACATATATAACTTACTGCTGCAGCAACAAAAGTGCTCAGAGGGGAGGTGCCCAAAAACTAAAACGAATTGCATTTTGTTTCCTGGCACGGTGCAGCTCAAAGGCAAACAGAGCGCTGGCAAACAGTAGTAGTAGTTGCTGCTTTAATTTTTAATTAAACATTTGCGAGAGCAGCAGAATCTGCGACTCCCAAATGCATCAGACCCGCACACACACACACAGTCCGGGCAATTTATGAAATGCTCCCCGAGCATACATACATTGTGCGCCATGATTATTGCATTTTTTTTTGGGCTTCTGGCTGGGGGATTCTGGTTGCTGGGTTCCTGGGGTTTGGGGCACGTGCATTCCATTTAATTGAATGGAGGAGCGGCTAAACATGAGCCGTAATTAGGCTTCATTTTTCTACGTTTTCCCGACTCACTGGAGGCCACCTGAATTCCCTGAAATTGCTGCACCAGCGCTGGCCGAAAACAATGGGTTAAGGGGGGCCCAGGTGGGCGGGGGGTTAAGGGTCAAAAGGGCGGAGTGGCCGGTTTTGTTGCATTGCTGCAGTTGCATGTAGACAGTGGCACAATAACTTCTTGTTATTATGCTGCAAGAGTCAGAGCGAGCAGCAGCAGGCCAAGCCAGGTCCAACCGGGACCGGGACCGGGGCCAGCCAACTACCAATTCATATTTGACTGGCACTCGGCAAGCAGTAGGCACAGGAAGTGCACTGGGAAAAATACATAATACATTTTCCTGAATATTTGAAATGAGTTTTCTGAGAAATAAGCGGAATTAGGGATTATTAAGAGGAGGTTTTATGGTAATAATAAAAATTCTATAAAGATTTATGCTAAATTTTAAGCATGTCATATGTAATAAAGTCATTAAGCCAAGAAGCTGTTTTAGAAGGATACAAAATTCTACATTCTGCTATAAATTGAGACTTGTTTTAGTAGCTTGAGTTTTTCAAGATAGCAAGCCTAAAAAGACAGTTATTTCAGAAGTTTTCTCATCACTAACAGATGTTGAACAAATTCTACACACATTTTGAAGCATGCAAACATAAAATAAAATATAAAAATACATAAAAGAGGTTTATTCTATTAAAAACCTTCAATCATGAAATTATTTTCTAAAAAGTAGAAATTTCTAATGTTATAGAAAGCCTTTAATTTCCTCTCAGTGTACTCATACACTCGGAGACGAAGGGCCCACACACGGGACTCGACCCGGGCCGCTGCTGCACTTGTTGTTTTTTTGCAATTTTCATGAGTGGCACTCGGGTAAAATATACTATTTATTTCGCTACTGAACGCTGCCTCTGCCGCTGCTGCTCCTCCTCCGGCCTGGCCTGGCCTATGCCCCAAATGAACCACATTCCATTCTGATGTTGGGCCAACTTTTGCGTGGAGGAAGCAGGTGGAATGCTGGCCATTGTTGTTGGTGTTGCACTTCTACACTTTTGTTGGCTGTTATGTAAAAAGCTCGTTGAGTGAAAAACGTCGAGTTAAGTATGTGTATGTCCCCGCCCAGGACTCTCTCTGTGTCTGTGTGTGTTTCTACGTTTTAAAAAGCGATCCGAAGCAACAGTGCAACAGATACAAGGATACACGCAGATGCAGATAGAGGAGGAGGTGGAGCAGATACAGATGCAGATGCCGGTCGGAGGCACATATTCGTATATCCCTGAGCTCGCTGGCTTAGCTCTGCAGCTCCTCGAGTGGCACTCATCGCGAGCGGCGGACAGGTGAAGAAGCACCAACTACCCAGCAGCCTAGCCACCCACTCAACTTGTGCCGCATTACCTTGCCCAAAACTATGGCTATAGCATATATATCTCCACCGAAGAAAATATGGCAGGCTTTAGTTTAATAATTTTAATTAGTATTTTCCTTTCATCTTTATAATTTTTGGATTAAAACTAAGAAACTGCTTTAGAAAAATAGTTTAAAACAGTGTCAAAAAATAAGCAATGATTTCTTAAACAAATTTTTTTTTGATATTTATTGAAGAAATTTAAGTATCGCATTAAACTAAAGAATCTGTTACAAAAACTGTTTATATAAATAAAAAATATGTTTGAAAATTTGGTTATAGTTTTTGTTTAAATCTCGTTTGTAACATTCTTCAAACCTCATATTTTCTTACAATTATATGTGTGATATTCTTGATTTTAAATACTTAAAACTCTTTTCAAAAATAAGTATCGCAATAAACATAAAAAACTGTTATTTCAAATAATTAAAAAAGATCTCTAAAAGAATCTAACATTTTTTTTATTATTATATTGTAATACTTTTTTAATACCAATTTTTTTCGAAATGTTTTTTTTGTGATATTAATGATTTTATTTATTTAAAACCCTTTTTTCTGACTAAACTATTGTATAAATTATACAAATAAATTTGATTAAATCTCAGCTACCGTTCTGGTAACTTTGAAATTTTACCACCAAACCCTTGATAGTGATCCCTTTATTATATATATTTCTTACAGTGCATCTGCTAACATGCGACTTCCAGTCTCAGTCTTTTGCATATGTATTTGCTTAGTTTGCGTATTCGTTTTTCGCTTTTCGTTTTTCGTTTTCGTGTCGTGCTTACTGCTTTGTGTGTTGTTTTTAGTTTTAATGAAATGTAAATGTTTAGTTATACACACAGAGTGGCTGTGTAGAGCGAGGTGGCTCTGTCATTAATAGCATGTGTAAGGTGGCTTTTGTGAGACTGAGACTGAGGCAGAGGCACTGGGCAAATACTAGAAAAAAACAGCAAAAAAAATTAAAAAGGAACGTGTGCTTTTCAAGCTGTTTCCACTGGCCAACAGCATTGCTGAATTTTCCATTAGAGGGATATTTTCAATGGGCATAAAGTTTGCATTTATTTGGAAGTTTCATTCATTAGAATTTTATTTAAATTAAATTTGCTTTTCAAAGGGTACACCATAAAATATATTTATTTAAGAAATTTTATTTAAAAAAAAAAAAGAAGGGATTACCTGAGCTTTAAATTTAATTTAAATTTAATTTTATATACTATGTATTAATTGTAAAATAAAGTTTAGATGACATATTTTTCTTTTGTAAGACTAATTAGAGCCTTCCAAAATTCTAATAAAATATTAGGATTATAAAATTTAAAGTCTTTGTGAAGACGGCGTATTTTACCTTCCGAATCCATTTAGTAACCAGTGGCAACACCTCATATATGTGAAATGACGGTTGACAGCGCGCCAGGGGCTGACACTCGCGGATTGTTTGACGAGATCCGCTAATGAGGCGACGCTGTCGAGGACTCGGCGAGGATGTGCTTGGGGATGAGGATGGGGATAAGGATATACTGCTCCGGTTCCTGCTAATTGGCCTACTAAGCTAGCTATACATCCTGGCTAATGCATTCTGACCACTGCCATATCAATTTGCAGTCATGCCGGGCCATTAAATGCGTTTCCTATTCACTTTTTGGGTTTTCTTTATGCGAGCCGAAAAACAGAAAACATTTATGGGGCGGAATTGTGCAATTGCAATTGCAATTGCAATTTCAATAAGCCAAAGTGCGTTTCTGTGGTCTCTGCTTTGGAATATTTATTAAAAACATGCCCTGGGTGGCCATTTTCAAATGGAATTCATTTCGAGACCCAAACGGAGAGTTTGGAAAAGAAGTCGCCCGCCCAGTAGTAGTAAAACCGACAAGCAAACAAACAGTGGGCAATTTGTACATATTTGAAGGGGGCCACTACCACGAGTGTTGACTTTAACACACGCTTGTCAACGTTGACCAAACGATACCGCCGGGAGGAGGGACTCCGGCTCGGTTGGTGGACTTTGCCGGATTTTCCACGGGGTGAGAGGCTACAAAATAGCATTTCCTTCTGCACTTTTTGGCCGCTTGACTTCTCGTAAGCGCCGCTTGTTCGCATTTTCCGCCGGATTTTGTTTACAAGCCGCGCCGCAGAGCACGAAAACAAATTGAAAATGCACCGACGACGCCCCCCCGAAACACGAACAATAACAACAAGTTCGGGGCATGAGAGGGTTCAGGGGTCACACTACAACAATAGCCTTTGCCGAGCTGCACAAATTGGTGACAGCTCTGGTCGGGATTGGACGTTTGTGTGTGTGTTTGCCTTTGTGCGGCATTGTTGTCAAATTTATTAAGTTACTCATACGACCGCAACAGCATGTGACAAGTGCTGCCTGCTCCGGCTCCGGCTCCGGCTCCTGTTCCCAATGAGCTTCAGCATTCCCACAATCCTGGCAGCCGGCACGAAGGCAGCTTCCCCCGGGTGCGGCCATCATATCAATGTTTGCCATTCGGTAGCCATCGAAACAGAAAAATTCCTTTTGGGGCTGTCAAGAGAGCTTAAGAGGCCAACAATGAGCTTAAAAAGGAGTTTTTATAAGTACAAATCTATACAAAATAAAAGGAATAAGATCAAAATAGAGTTGGATTTAGTTTTGAGCAATTTTGGTATTTCTTTTTATATTTAAATAATTTTAGCTTATGCTATAAATTTATTTTGGGGCTGTCAAGAGTGCTTAAGCCTACAATGTACTGAAAACATGAGTTTTTATAATAAAAAATCTATACAAAATAAAAGACATAAGATCAAAATAAAGTTGGATTTAGCTTTAAACAATTTCTGTATGTCTTCTGTATATTTAAAATTGTTTTGCTTATACTATAAATTTATTTCGGGGCTCTCAAGAGAGCTTAAGAGGCCATCAATGAACTGAAAAAGGAGTTTCTAAAATAAATATTTAAGATAAAATAATTATCATAAAAAAGAGTTAGATTTAGTTTTAAACTATTTCTGTACTTCTGTAATATTAAAATAATTTTTATCTAATTATTTCTGCATGCCAATAATACTTGAATAATTTCTATCCATACTTTAGGTAAGTTTAGTTTAAAATCAGGGTAAAGGATGTTCTTGCTTTTGTTTCTATTATATATTTCAAGGATTCTTTACATTATTTTATTGATTAAGATCTTTGAAAATATGGAAGAAATATCATTAACACCTTAAGCATTTTTTAAGCTTTAATCTTTAAATAATTATAATAAAACATTGCATACTCATTCCAATATTTTAATATCCTTTTATATATTTTTATTCCCTGCCACTTTGCTCAGCCCCACTGTTCCGTAGACTTATGTAAGGATTGTGTGTCCTCCTTAGAGCATTTGCCACTTGTCAGTGAGAATATTTTTTCTCGGCTTTTTATTTATTTTTTTTTCCCCGCAACAGCATCTCATTTCCCGTCGAGTTCGCTTTGGGGTCGCCGTCAATAGGCATTTGGCTATTGAAACTTTTGCAGCTAGGAAGGACTCACACACACACTCACATCACACAGATAATGTATACATGTGTTGCCATGAACATTCACATTCAACTCCGGGCCATAAATATCCGCCTAAATATGCTGGTCAGGCCAGCTGAGTTGGCTGAGATGGCTGAGATGGCCGCCTCTGGCCAAAATCCGTCTTAATATGTGCGATGTGTTGTCGGGTGTGTGCCGGGAGATGTCGAGTGCGATTGTGCGACTGTGCCACTGTGTGTTGAGTGTGTTTGGCCGGATTTATGGTTGGGGGCCAAGTTGTAAGCGCCAATGTTTTTTATGTTGAACTTAAAGACATCCTAAGTACTTTCTGTGCACTTCGCACTGTGCCAGTTCTTTTTCTTAGAGTGCAGAGAGGAAAACTATGTGATATTTAATTAAATTGGGAAATTAAACAGGGAATAAATAAAATGGTAAATAAAATGTCTAACAATAGAAGCCTTGAAAATAGAGGCTTTACATGTATTTATTTAATTAATGAATTTATTTAATTTCCACAGAAGTTAAGAGAAACTTTATATCTTTGAGTATTATTAACTTGTTAATTATAAATAGGACTCCAAGCTGTCCTTAGTTAATTTTATAAGATTTTTATAGATTCTTTAAGTCTTTAAATTTATTTTAAGAATTTTCTTAGCTTCCTGAACAACTTCTCTTCTCTCTCCGTGTAGCAAATCACCCAAATAACCCCTCCTCATTCGCCCACGCACAGCAGCTGCTCCTTGTTGCTTTTGGGGTTGTGTTGGTGTGTTCTTCGGGTTTTTTGTTGGTATTGTTTCTGGTAGCACTTGAGGCAGAGAAGCGACTGGGAAGCTTCTGGGATCGCTGGCGGGCATTCAACTTGCCCCTCGCTCTGCCTCGATGTCCTTGTTGTTTGTTGTTCTTGGCAACTGTTTTGCTTGTGTTTTATGGTCAGTTCTAATGTGCTTCGCTTGCTGCCGCTGCCGGAGTTCCTGGAGCTGCGAGTGTGCCGAAGTACTTAGTGTTAATAAACTTTTATAAATATTCTCTTTGACACTTTTAGCACGAAATAAAACTGACAAATAAATCTGATTAATCATTGCACTTTGCGCTTTGTAATAGCACTTTATCGTAGTTTATTTTTTCCCCCGACCTCGACGACACGTGTGCGTGTCCTTTGCCTGTTTGCCAGAGACTATGAAATAATTTTCGATACGGAGGTGAGATGGCCAATCCATCAAGTTTAAAGCCGGAGCTTCCCCCTCCTCCTAAATTTGGAATATTTTTTGATTGCCTGCAAATTCAATTGGCTTCGTCCGTGGCCCCTGCGGCCAGCTTATCGTATTTGAAGGCTGCGCTATTGGATTCAATCGAGCGGCTTTATTACACGTGAATTCCTATAGGTACTCTTTTATATAGCCGGGCTGGGGTTGTTTGCCAAACAAAATCGTTTGATAACAGAACCATTTCGGGGCCATGAACTCTGACGTACGTAGGTACTCATCAAATGCAATGAAAAAATCCGGGGAGCAGCGGAACCCAATTGGAGTTGCATCCGCGAATGGGTTTTACTCCTCTCTCCCCACCCATTGAACAATTCTAGGCAAATACAATTTTGAACGCATCACAACACGCAAACACAATCACAAATGGGCGGGGGGCAGTCCTCGAGGCTGAATTGGGGTCCTTTTGGGAGTTGAAGGGGTTCTGGGGCTGACGGGAGCATGTACGCATCCTGGCGCGGACTAGGATGCAACACAGAAAATGGAGTGTCGGAGCAGCACTTGGCCATCGTCCGTCCATCCGCCTGTCTTCTGTCCCTACAACTGGCCATTGATATGCGTCGCGGTTTTTTTTTGTTCAAGAGGTATGAGAGGAGTGTGCTGGTTATATAGGTTTCGGGAAGGTAGAGGAACTTCAAGGATTCAAGAATTATATACCTCAAACAAACTAATATTTAGATTTGAAGGAATAGCAGCACCCAAGATATACAAATCCTTGTGGCTTTAAATACAAAATCTGGAGCTAAAATCCGAATTATTAAATATATTTACAAATTTTATATGCCTTACATTTTTACCAATATTTTCTGTATTATTTAGAACTAAACTACTAAGAAATAATATCTAATAAAAAACTTAAATGTTAGTTTTATACAAATTAATATTATTTTTAATAAGAAAAATATATCGATTCAATTCTTAAGCATACAAATAATTAATAACTATTTTTAAGAAGTTTTTAAAAATATTTGCCAATTTTTTTCAAGGTTTTTTTAATATTTTATTAGTAAGAGATGGAAAATATTTAAAAATTTGAAAAATGTATATGTTTTCCGGATTTAAGGAGATTTTTTTTTAAGTTTTTAAGCCATCACAGCTGTTAACTGCATTTTTATAAAAACAAGAATAATGTAAAACCATTTTTAAGATGTTATGCTTAAGGTTTGATTTGAGTACCGGGTAATGTATAGTCGGAAAACTTCTTCAAAACCGTTTTGACTTGATTCTGGGCTTCACATCTGCTTCCTTCCTGCTTTTTCGCCTTCTCTCTCCCTCTCTTACTTTCTCTCTCTGGCAACTCCTCTCTTTCTTGCTGCCTTGCGAAGAGGTCACACTTAATTTCCGCTCGTAGTCGTAGCATACTTTTTGGGGCTGGCCACTGCTGCTGTTGCTGCTGCTGTCATTGTTGATGCAGCCCTGTGCTTGGCGATGTCAGTTGCGCTGAACTTTCAACATCCGCTTTTCATTTACACACACGGACACGCACACACCCCGAATGGGGGTACGTATTTGACCCCTGACCTGTGCCTCCATCTTGTCGTTGTTGTTGGCGGCAACATCTGTTGATTATTTTGGCGCTTCTTTCGCTTGTTTTTTGCACTCCACAGTGCTGCAGCCTTTGCCAGTGTGCGAGAGTGGCTTGTTTATCACACTCGCACACACACACGCACACACGCGCACAGAAGGTGGCTCGAAAGTTTTTGTGTTTGTCCTTGCTTCTTTTGTATTCTTTCCTTTTTGTATTTCTCCCTTTTTGCATTTCCCTCTCACACACACACACACACATAGTCATGTCAGCGGCAAAATTGATTATGAAATGATTTATTGGCCTCAAAAACTGCTTCAATATTGATTAAAGTTGCTCGTGTTCTCCTCTTTTTGCGGCCATTTCCGAAACGCGGACCACGCGGCGTATGCGTATGGTTTGTCATGGCATTTTATTACCACCACCAATCCCTCGACCGCGTGCGCTCGCTTTTAAATGCATTTTTGTAAGCTACCAAATATCCGCAGCATCACATTCTGCTCGAAAATAAAATGATTTTAAACAATTGCTGCACTCTATTTTTTTTTTCAAACCAAAAGCTGATTTTTGAGGGTTAGAGAAATGCATATTTTGTTTGAATAGCAAGGAAATCGTGGGAAAAAATGTTGCATAAAATATATCCTTTGTATTCAGAGAGAGTGTGTGCAATCGGGGAATTTGCACAGATGAATTGAAGGTATTGCTTTTAATAAAAGGATTATTTAACCAGGCTTAAATCGGTTAATTAAGGCAGCCATTGTTAAAATATAAAAATAACAATTTGTGGATTATTCAATGATGGTAAAGGTTTATTGAAGGCTCGTTTTTGTACCTTGGTTAGTTGGCATATTTTTTTTAATATTTTATTGATGGCTTAAAATAGTATTAGGGAATTTGTATAAATACATTTAAGGTATTGTGTTTAATTCCATTTTTAGTGCAGGTTTAATCAAATAATTAAAGGATTAATTGTTGAAGGTATTTTAATATATTTTTTCGCATGAAATTGATTGTGAAATGTGGAATAAATTACTTAACTTCTAATAATTGAGTAGTAATTAGTTTATTGAGAAAGGAATAATTTATATAAAGATTTTTTAAATGATCAAAGTAGTAAATGGCAAGTAAATCCCTCACTTGGATTTTTTATTAGAGTAGGTTTAAGCAAATAATTAGAGGATTAATTGTTAAAGTTATAAAGGTACATATTTTTTAATACAGTATTTCAGTAAATTGGCTATTAATTGCTTAATAAGTTGCTTACCTTCCAACAATTGAGTAGTAGTTAGTATATTATACAATTATTATATCCCAGAGTATTCCTTAATTCGTTTACCCCGCAAACACCCTTTCAGAAGTTGTTTTACCCTAACTTTAGTTGGGTTTCCTGCATTTTTTATACGTGTTTTGTATATATAGGATGATAGTATGGCCTTTCATAGACACGGTTGTAGCTGTCGCAGTCCCGAGTCCTTTTTATTTGTTGCTCTGTTCGTCCTGTCAGCAGTTGTCAACGCAAAAAGGTGCACAGCTCACGCCATCCGCCCAGGTGTGTGTGTTTCGTGGGCGGGGGATGTGTCAGATGAGTTTTGTTTCAACACATTTGGAGCGTTAAATCATTCATGTTGATTTAATTATTTTACGTTGTTGATTCAATAATTTTTTATTTGATTTATTTATTTATTTACACGTTTGCACGTTAGCTGCCTGCTCCCTGCCGTTGTTTCTGTCGTTCCATTTCGTGAGCCGCTTTAAATGACATCATCAATCAATCACATCACTTATGACAGGCAACGCAATATGAAGCTGTAGCTATATATATATATTATGTATACACCTATATGGGCCTCATATATTCGTAATGAAAAAATAAAAGATTAAAAAAAGAACCCAATTTGCATTTCGCTGAGCTCTGATTAGGGCAATGAATTATTGTTGACTGCACGCTGGCCAAATGAGTTATGGTTTAATAATTATGTATAAATAGAGTAAATACCAAATGTGAAAATTACATTTTGAGTGGCGAGGATTAACAGGGGTAAAGTGCGCGAAGTGCACTCAATATAAATTGTTTGTTCTATTACTTTATTAAACTTTAAACTGGCACAAACTGAAATTTCTCCCTCTCTCTTTGCAGGTTCTCCTCCTCCTCTGTGGAAAGTTCGCTCTTTCGGGTAAGCTTGAAAAATAATAATAATAAAAGTAATAATAAAAAAGAGAGAAGAAGGAAATTCAATATTCCCGTTTGAAAGTTTTTTGGCCAAGTGGCGGCGCGAAAATGGGCCACGGATAATGCCAAAAACGGCGCCGGCTGATTAAGAGTGCAGGGGCGTGAAATGCAGCTCACAATAAATTTAAATGATTCCCATCCAGGCAGAAACCCAAATGGCACTTGCTCGGCTCTCAGTCCTTAGCTCTTAGCTCTTAGCTCTCAGCTCTCGGCTCAGCCCGGCATTTCCATTGTTGGACCCGCCCCTCGGATTTATTATTATGATTTGAAAGTGCATAAACCACTTGAGGGCGATTCGGCTTCGGATTTGGACTCGGATTTGGAGCGCAGCGGCGCATTTCGCTGCATAATTGGCACAATCAGCCAAAGGCGAGCGCGATAAAATCTGCGACCCCTCGAACTCAGACCCCTGCGAGGTGCAGAGGCTCACGGGAAGGGGTTGCAGTTTGCAGAGAATTTTTAAATAGTTATTATAATAATAAAAGGTAAAATAAAGAGTCGGAATTATTTAATATTTCAAGAGATATTTAAAAGAAAACTAAAGCACATAACGCATTTTGCAAATTTTTTAAGAGATGTAGGACTTAGATTTAGATTAAGTTTCATATATCTTGAACGCTTACATACATTTTATCAAAAATATATTAAAAAAATGGTATATTTCTAAATAGTTAATTTAAATTTGACTGCCTTTTTTAACGATTATATTTAAACATATCTTAAACTCAATTTATGATAACCTCGTTGAGTATGTATTTTCAATAATAATAGTTTACACAAACAGAATATCGATTTATCGTTTTATATATCCGCCATCGCATCAAATATCAATAAAATCGATTTATCGATATTGCCGCCCATCCCTAATTTAAATATTTATTCTCTCTTTGAGGATTTTTCTGGTAAACATATTTAAAACTCTTACAAAGCTTTTAAAAAGGTTCCTGATGAGCCTTAAAACCTCTACATGGGCACTTTTTTAAAACCAACATTTCTAAAACTGATCCCCTTTTGAAAACCCCTGCCTGCGCCACTGCTCGAACCACTCGAAGGAGTCCGCTTTAGTCTGAACTCGCCTCTTGTGGGGCGCATTTTTTTTTTCATTTTCAGCTGCTTGTGTTGATTTTCCAACCTTTTAATTAAGTGACAGGACGAGGGCAAGGCGTCAGTGCAGCTCAAGTTGCAGCCGCATTATAATGATGCCAGGCGGGGGCCCCGAGACTTGCCTCTACAAACAAATCGCTGGCAAGACAAGCAAGCAAACAAACAAACAAACAAACAAACAACCAAACACCGACTGAGGGCCGAGGCAGACAGTGATTGAAAGAAGTCTGCACACGTGCGCACAGGTGCCCATCGCTGGCTGGCTGGCGCTCATTAAAATGCAACTGTGTGCGGTAATGGCCAAAAAGGGAAACGTGCAATAAAAGCAGTCTATCCCCGTCCCGGGAGAAGCCGGCAAAAGCATGGAACAGAGCATAGAAATACATTTCGCTTTATGCAAATGCATAAAAAATACCACACCGAGGCAAGCGGAGGCAAATAAACGAGACGCGGCACAGTCGGTGCGACCGCCAAACAAAGCCCTCGCCAAATGGAGCAATGGAGCAATTCGAGAGTATATCAAAAATCCATGTTATCCTCGGGATACCCCTCTCCACAAGCTCCTGCGAGCTCTGTGTCTGCGCGAAATGGAAATTTCAGGATCTGCTGCTGATGATTCGAGTTTTGAAGCTAGTTGAAATAGGAAACAAATTGTTATAAAGTTCAAAATAGAAAGGAAAAATGTGAAAAGATTAGAAAAAAACTAGTTTATTTTAGAATTTAAGGAAATATAAATTTTAAATAATTTGTGTGCTTATGAAAACTTTACTTCTGCAATTGAGAAACTTTAAAAGCAATGACAATTTTATTTAAATATTTTATTTTAATTTAAAAAGTGCTATATAATCAGAGAAACTTTACATTTTATCTACTTAAATAAAAGAAAAACCTAAATTGCTTTAAGGTTACACTTTCACCCTCAAGCAGGGCTACGAATTTCAATAAATATTTACTTTATATCATTATTTTCCTTACGAAAACTGTACTAATTAGTACAAGTAACATTATGCTTAAAATGTTTAAGTCAATGAAAACCCGTTTTTAGTTAAAGTATTTTTCGAAGACGGATATATAAAATTCTTAAACCAAATATAACCTTTGACAATCGAGGGCTTTTGATGGATTTCAAAGAAGGTGTGTGGAATTTCAGGGTGGGTTTATAATATTCGCTGGACAAACATTCCAAAGAGATAACTCAGCATCTTTTTGTTCTAAATAAAATTCCCGCTCCACTGAAACAAGTTAAGAAGTATGAGAAAAGGAGTCAGAAAAGTGCCAGAGGCGCAAACTAAATAACGAACAAGTTTTGAGTGAACTTACTCCCGAATGAATAGACGAATTCAGAGAGATGTTCGGATTTAAATTGGTCCTGGAATTAGGAGTTGAGGAATTTCCGTTCGCTTAAGTGCCGGCACTCAATGAGGTCCTGGGCTAATCAGCACAACAGCTGCTGGCCCAGAGGGGTCGGGGGTCAGAACGCTTTCGGGTCAGACAAACATCAATAAATTAGAAAATGAATAAATAAATAAGCTTCGAGCGGCGAGAGATGAGAGGAGCTCGAGAAGAGGAGAGAGAGGAGGCAGGAAATAAATCACCACAATAAATCTTTGGCACGCAGTTGGAAAAGCGTTTCGCCTCCTTCCGGGGGGCTCTTGGCACACATTTTTCTGCTCGTAACTATAAATATATTTATGCATGCATGACATAAGTTTGTCCGGGAGTGGATGAGCGCTTCCCTTCACACCCTCCTGCTCCTGGAAATCCTGCAAAAGCTGGCTGGCAAAACTTTAAGCAACTTTGGGGGCAACCGCAACACCGCACTCAATAGACGACAACTGCCACTGGGACAATGTTCGGAAGCTGGCAGGCCGGGAAACGGGGCTGGTAAAATCGCATTAATTTCACAAATTTGACTGGCAAAAGTTTGAGCCGAGCCGGCATCAGGCACTTGAAGTTAAATGCCATTTAAAGACAAAAGGATACACTCTCGAGCGAGGAGCTCCTCGGCAGGCGGCAAACGCGGAACAGAAGGCTCAATAGTCAACATTTAATACGGGGTGATTTGCTGCCAGTGACGCCGAAACTTTTCAAAAGGATCCTGTTAATGGAGAGCACTTGAAAGGAGCGCGATAAGGCTGGTTTTTATTTACAAAATAATACGGGGGAGGCTCTCTTCTCTTAGAAGAACTTTTTAGAAGAGTAAAATAATATTTGTTAAGTACTTTCAGGGAAATTCTTATTAAAAAAATTCAAAGCTAGTAGGCACTCCTAAAAATATCTCACCTATAATTTTATTACTTGCTGCTCAACAAACCTGTCAACTTATACATCCATTAAGTGAGCCTTTGGCCAGAAATGTTCAACTTCTAAAAATAAATTCCTTATCCCCAAGGAAAGCATTTTATAAAATAAATTTCCAGTTTGTCTTAATAAAGTGGCTTCTATTTTTAAAGCTCAAAAGTGAAATTAGCCCTGGTGTTGGCTGTCAATAAACAGCAGCCATGTTCAATTTATTTTTCCTACCAATTTATTCATATTTTTAATGGATCTTTCAGGTTTTGCCCTGCAGCCAGAGCAAATAAATATTGCCGCACCGACTTTTTCTTTGACGTTGTGTGTGTGTGCGTATGTTTTTTCTCTTTAAAATTTTGCAGTTTTCGAAAGAGATTTTCTTTTCTGATGAATCATGCTTGCTGCTTGAAGAGTTTTTCCATGGCAACGGCAGCACACTTTTTGCCTGGCAGCAGCCAAGCCGCAGCCATTAGCTTAATTTGTTTAATTAATGAATTTGCTGAAACTTGTTCCCCAGATTTTATCCCTTCCTTTTTTGCGCCTGCCTTGTCGTCAGAGGCGTTTAAATGGGGATTCGTCTTGCCCCCTCTGCGCACACATATAGAAAATTAAGCAAATTAATCATACGCACTGTGTGCCCATGTCTGGAGGGGAAAGGGTCCCCAGCCAACTCCTGACTGCACAGTAAATTTTGTATTTTCCACATTTACTCGTTGAATATGCACTCAATTGGAATTTATGTGATTTGTGTGCTCAAGGACCTGTTTGGGTTATCAACAACACGGCAGGCAACCGCTCCTCCACCTGCTCCTGCTCTCTGCTCTCTGGTCTATGGTGACTTTGGACTCTTGGCTTATACGCTCCTAGATAGAGCCCAGCTTTTGGGCCTTTTAATTAGCAGCCGAGCTCCGACGAGTGTCTGGTGGGAAAGTTTTGGGGCCTTTTAATATTGTCATCATCGTCATAATTGAAATAAGGCACAGCAGGTCATAGTAGCTCCTCCAGGCATTAAGTTCCAGCCCCTTTTTCCGAGGGCGTGACCCAACTCTTTTCGGTTTCTCGTTTATATATATTTTGTGTGTGCCACTTTTTCACAACTTGTTGGGTGCCTCGTATTCCGTATTTCGTTTCTTTTTTTGGGTTGGAGAGTGGGTTTTTTTTGGTGGATTTTACACTTTTTTCTACGCCACTTTGTGTGCTACTTTCTGTACCCAGAAAGTGTGTTGCCCTGCGTTTACCTTTATAAGCGGCTTTGCCCAATTTGCACGGGGTATGAGGCACTAGGGGGAACCCCATCGCCTGCGGCTTTGCGTGGTTGCCCAACCAACCTTTTGGCGGCAATTTTCGGTTACTGTCGTCGTCGTCCCGCCCCGGTTATCATTTATGGCTTACACATTTGCGTAGACTTGTGTATTGTTATTGCAATTAGCAGCCGGCATAATGAAGTTGGCTAATTGTACGGGGCAACCGATTTGGAGCGAAGGGCCCTAAAACAATTTACGGTTAGCCATAAAGCAATTAAGGGAAACGCTCGTTTTTAAAAAAGAAAACCAACAATACTAATGTGCAAGTAGGGCAATATATGGGTTAAATCCGTAAACCGTGTTTGGGCAAGGGTATTTAAGTTATAAAGGTGATAATTTGGGGGGAAAAAATAGTAGAAATTAAGGTGTAAATATAAACTTTTGTTTATTTTTACACTTATATATTTGTAAAGAATATTATCGAAAGATTCTTTAGTTAATCCTTAAATTAAGAAATATATTTTGCAATTCTTCCTCCGATTTTAATTAACTTAAGCTTTCTAATGAACTTGTTCTGATCTCTTTGTATTTATCCTTAAACAAAAATCACAAAATATTTGTAGAAATATATAAACCTTATTTATATTGCCTCAAAACAACACAATCGTATTTTTCTTTCCAAAATTGCGTTGTTAAATTCCACTAAATAAATAAGCAAAGATGTCAAAGCAGTATTTTGGGCTATAAATATAGAAATTTCACCAAAACATTCCTGATTATACAGTTTTTGCACAGTTTGCATTGAGTGGAAAAGGCAAAGTAAGCCATGCCATACCCTTGGTTTCGTTTTAATGGCGCGATTCGGTTTCACCAATGACAGACAATTTAAATGCCCGTAGATGTCATTATTTATGCGCTAATGTTTTTCGCTACCCGGCACAATGCTAAATTCGATTTGGCCCGTCGGCAGGAAAAATAGCAACAATAATGGTTAGGGGGTCCTCGTAATGGAATGGGGGAATCACTATCAAACCGAGCGGACAAACGTGCGGACACCAAAAAGTTTTTACGAGCGCTCGACCAAAACAAAACTTGGATTTGCATAATATACAAATATACCCAGGCCCTCCCCATCCCTAAAATGCCTGTGTGTTTGGGTGTGTCTCTGGGTGTATGAATTTAATGGCTGCAACGACAAGCGACAAAACTCAAACTGCGGTTATTTAGTACGCAAAGCTTTTGATGTACTTTATGCGCAAGCAATGAACTTTTAATGTGAGCATTGCCAAAAGCAACAAGGCCGCCGCCGCCATGCCGTCAAAACAACAAGGACATAGCGAGCAGGAAGTAACAGCAGTAAGTGATATATCAGAGCTAAGCACTCCCGCGTACACGCCCACACACGGCCACGGCAGGAGCAGAAATACAGGAAAGTCGGGCAGGAACCATACGAGATTTACTCGCAAGTTTCCTTGCTCGACTTTCGCGCTTTACAATTTTTTGAAGGTGCACCAAGAGAAATTTCCTTATTGGTAAATTGCTTAGGAGAGAAATAGTGTTGTAAAGTTGATTAGTAAGCAAAGCAGTGCTTAGGAGATAAATAGTGTTGTAAAGTTGATAAGTAAGCAAAGCAGTGTTGCGATGGTCTTTCAATCAAAAAACTTTTAATCAAAAAACAAATAAATGTGCAAATCGGTATCATATTATAACACAGTATTAGAAAATGAAGTGAATAAGTGCAGTTAAGTAAAGTATTAGCCTAACCACTGTTACAAAAATCTTATAAAGGCTTGCAATTTGAAGTTCATTAAAATTTAAAACAATATTGTAAATGAAATAATCCGCGCCATAATATGAAACAGTATTGTAACACGAACTGAATCAGTGTTGCAAAGTAAAATATAATCTATGTCATTGTTGAAAGCTTTTATTAATTAAAGCTGTAGTTGAGCAGTGTTGAAAAAAATTAAATATAATTTAAATGAGTAGTACAAAACTATTTCCCTTTTTTTCCCAATCATTCGTTTAAGATTTATCAGAAATATTATTATGTGAATGGCATTTTATATAATTTCCTGTAAATTCTTTAGTTTTTCAAAGCTTTTTCCTCTATAATCAGAACCCTGCAATATTTCTTATAGTGTCTAGTGCAAAATATAAATAAATAGCAGACGTAGAAGGTGCAGAGACTTTGGCTAGCTCTATTCCGCACATGGCGACATAAATAACAAAAACAGCAAGCAAAACCAACAGAAAACCAGAAAAGCTTCGCCCAGACATGACTGCTTCACACGACTTACGAGCTTTGTTTGCGGTTTCCTTTTCTTCTGGCGGTTATGTTCTTCTTTCTCCCCTTTTCTTCTCTCAGTGATCAATTGTTAAGCTTTAGCTTTGGATTTGGGTAGGAATTTTGGAAGGTATAAGCAAACAGAAGATAAAATAAGTCCTTAAATATAAACAAAAAATAATGGAAATAATTTAAGTAAATATAGAAAAAAATATTGGTAACTATTAAAAGGATTTCAGAAATGGAACTTTCTTATAAAAGATTCTTTAAAGAAATAAATAGTAAAAAAATATACACACAGTTAAAGAGCATATAAAAAAATAAGCAGAATCCATTTTTGATTTTCGTAAATACAAATAAATTTTGATTTTCTTCGGCTCATAACTTTCTCCTGACTTTTCTACTACTCCCCTTAATTTTTTATCCCCGCAGGCAGCCATTTCCATTATCAGGCAGCCCGCTAACCGCGGCTAATAGCATCCATTTATTTCTCTTATACATATACATATATATATATCTCCTCAGCCCCGAACTAAGTTGGAGTAAAAAAGTGGCCGCGATAATCGGCTGGGGGGTGTTGGCTTTTTCCCTGGTTTCCCTCTAAAGCGCCACATGTGCACAGTCTCCATTTTTGCATCTGTGTGTGAGTGCGGGCGGGCGCCTAATTAATTGCCACCGCGTTGAAAATATTATTTTTAATTGTGTGTTTATGCACAGAGCCCCGGAGAAATAAGGAGCAGCATTTAAGAGCGGAAGCCAACAGGAGTCAGGATCGTTGGCTCGATGCTTGGCTGGCCCTGGGGTTGGTTGCTAGCCAAAAAGCGCTCAGCTGCCTCAGAAATGTGGCAAAAACACCAAACACAGACACAGAGAGATACACACTCACCATCGCTGCACGGCTGGAATATTTATGAAAATTATCCTTTCGCTGTGGCTTTTTAAGATGCTCATAATTTATATTTAAGTTGAGTTTAGTATGTCGCCAAGCGAGCAACCAAAAGGCAATAACAACAACGCGCTGTTTTATGGCCAAAGGCGACCCCATATATCCGAACAGATATATATTACAGCTAAGGGCGTGACAATAGCAGTCAAATAAAGAAATGGGAGAGTAACCATATCTGCAATAATAAAATTTAATATTTTAAGGCTTTGAATAATTTTATTATAATATTAAACAAACATTTTAAAATATTTACAAATTAATTGACTTTTTCTTTAGGAAAAAATTACTTACAGTAGTTTGTAAATATCAAATACTGAATCAATAAATACATTATAATACAAATAATACAAAAATACATATTGAAAGTAGCATTTAATTAATTAAATCTAAAAAGAAAATGTAAATACATTAGGAGAAAATAAATTCTTTTAAAGAAGATGCTTTAATTTCGACTATAAGATATATTTTAAAAATATTTATACATGAAAGCCAGGTCCTGTACAACTAAATAAAGAGTTAAATGATTCAAGTACCTAAATATAATTTCTCATATTATTATTAAAAATTTTAAATGGCTAAAAACTATATTTTTTCAACCTCTGCTGTCCCCATATCCAACGAGCTATCCATATATGGGGCTCCGTGTTCGTGTTTAATGGCGGAAGCTGTTTAGTGTCACGGCTTGCGCCATAAATCTCAGCTTCTCTCTTGGTCGCGTTGGTTGGAGGGGAAAGTGTCAAAGGGTGAAGGGGCAGCCGACTGTGATGCTGCTTTTAATTGGTTATCAAAGGCGGCCAAATAAACCTGGGCGCTCAAATATTTACCCAACGCCCAGAAAGATTTTTGGCAACGCCAAAGAGGGAGAGAGAGAACTGCCAGTTGACCAGGCCAAAATCAAGGGAGCCTTGGTGACAGTAGAGAGGGAGGAGGAAGCTGTGCAAGGCCATTAAATAAACGCAGCGCAGCGCAGCGTTTCGAGTGGTTTTCCCAAAGTAATTTCCACTTTGAGCCAGCACCCAGCCAGCCAGACGATGGAGGCGTTTGCATCTTTAGTCAGCCACGAGCTGAACACACTCTGGGAAAAGGAAAAAATTTTAAAAGGAGTTTTCTATTTTATAGTTGATAAATATAGGAAAGGAAATTAGTTACAAATCGGAATAAAAAAAATAACAAGGATAATTTATGGCTATTAAGGAAAGAAATATTTATTAGTACATTTATAGGAAACATGTTCTTTATAAAGTGTCTATTATCCTTCCTAAATATATAAAAATATTAAATTAAATTTTCTTAATAAATATTCTGCGTGCATTCTCCGCCCGAGGCGAGGCACGAGCTCTCCTCCATGAGTGAGCCGTGTGATAGAGGAGGACCTTAGGCAGAAGCCTCCTGGCTGGATGGAGCTCTTATCGTCTGCTCCTCTCTCTCGCCTCTGACAGGATATGAGTATTTAAATTTATCGCAGATGTCGACGTTCGACGTTTGTGCCAGTTTGTGTACATAAATTAAGGCCGGCACCTTGCTGCCTTCTGGGGGGTGACTGAGGAGACGCTGATTCAAAGCAAATGGCAAAATCGAACCCAATAATTGAGTGGCTTGTGGTTAAGAGGGAGAGCCCGAGCCCAAGCAGATGCCCGGTAAATGGGAACTCAACTCCAATTGCAGTTAACATTAAACCGCCGACAAACATTTACTTGGGTGAAGAGCATTCAGCGAAACCCAAGGTGATGGCTTCGATTTCGGTGTCGGGCTTCAATGGGTTAATTCCAATGGACACATCAAACGAAACCGGCGAACAACCGTGCAAATCCACCCATGCACTTGGGGAAAAAAATGATGAAAATAAAGAGGAGTTTAATTAGGGAATTAATAAATTATAATTCATTTTCTTAGCTTGTTGTTAAGTCATATTAATGAGATAATCGGGATAATAATTAAAGAAATGTAGATTTTTAGTGAAGTATTTTTAGTTCTATGCTGTTATTTAATTTTTTCTCGAAAGTGTTTCTAGTTCATCTCTCAACTTCCTTTTTTCCACTGTGTTGGCCATATATTTTTTCCTTTAAATGAAATTCAAGCAATCAACGCTAAGCGGATCAATTCGTGAATAGTTCGAGTGTGAGTAAAAGTTGATTGTTTTTGTTTTAGTTGCTTTAGTTGTTGCTGTGTGTCTGCGCTTCGCTGCGCTTTTTGCCAAGCCTTTCTATTTGCTTTTGTCTTTGCCTTTGTTCCGCTCCGGCTTTATCTTTGTTTAGTATTGTTCTTTTCCCTTAATTTGCATTGCACAGAAAAGTTTTGCTTAATGAAATAAGCAGAGTAATCGATGTGATTGTTGTTCGTCGTCGTCGCCGCTGTAAGTTAACCCCTTTACAACACCCTCCTTCTTCGCACAACCCCCAGGGGCTGTGTGTCTGTTTTGTGTGTGTATTTGTTCAAGTGTCGTATCGGTTGCGGCTGTGGCTTGGCTTGAATGCCTTCGTGTTGGTGTGGCTGTAAAGGAAATGGCCCTGCGAGAGTATGTGTGTGTGCTGTGTGCGGTTGAAAAACGGCAATTCAATTAATTTCCGCTGCTGCTTAAAGCCGTAATGAGCATTTAAATTGCTTTTGAATGAGGTTTGCGGTGCCAGCAATTGTCCATAAAGGCATCGGAAATGCCATTGCTGCTCCTCGCTCGGGCTTAAACTGAAGTGCACTAAGCAATGCCATTAACAAATTAACTCCGTTCCGCTCAAGATAGGGCCAGAAGATCAATACCAGTTAACTGGCCATCAATTCGGCTTTAAGCGTCTGTGCCTAATTTCGAGTAATTTGATCAATATGATTTTATATGGCTGAAATCATTAAGTTCCAAAATTATTGCTATAATTTGTAGCCTGCCTTTGAGCCCTTTTTTAATTGATTAAGTGTTAATAGATATTTAATTGGTTTGACCATATCAATGACTCTTAGTTTAAAGTATTTTAATACAGTTTTTGTAGGTTTGAAGTGCATTGTAATATTTTGTAGCCTTCTGTTGGGCGCAATTTTAATTGATTTAAAAACCACAAACATATTGCGAATATTAATAGATATTTAATTGGTTTGACTATACAATTTTTATAAAGCTTTCCCTAAAGATAAGTTAAATAAAAAATATTCCCAGTTAAAATAAATCACTGCCTACTTTCAGGCACCCAAAAAATATGGTTTTCAGACCAAAATTGAATTCCTTCTTGCCTTTGATTTAATGTCCATATTATGGCAGTCAAAATACTTTATTAGAAACCAACTCAGACGTGATAAGGGACATGCTTATGCCTTCTCTCTGCGTGCCAACAAATGAGGGACGACCCTCACGCAACGGCCAACGACCGATGATAAATGTCAGAGCGGTCCTTGTTGGATTAATCCTTGCCACAAATCAGACGACGGCCAGTTGACCAATCGAGCCATAATTGTCAAGGAGGCAAACTGTTGATCAGCATAATCCCGCACCGGGTGACACCTGTCAGCAAAAGAACCGAAAGTTGCCTCGTTCCAAGATTTATGTGCCTCGATGCGGCACATCCATTAAGTCAGATCCCTTGGCGTCTTGTGTGGGGGGTGGTGCGGACGCGTACATAACCTTTTAACATTTATTGAAGTTTATTGAGGTCTGATCCAATTCCTGGGGCTTTCATTTGGTATGCGTTGGACGGCGCTCGCCCATTACTCAATGGCCGAGGAGACAAGCGTTCAATTCCCTTACAAATACCTGCACTGAGGGAAATCTAGTATTATTATTTAGTGAGAAACTTTGATCATAGGGATAAAGTAGGGAAAATAATATTAGAAGTTCTAGTAGAATTAATTTAAATTTATTTGCCAATTTTTTCTAAGCATACAACTTTCTCAAATCAATTTAAATTTGTTCCCTTATTTTATTTTTACAGTGCAACAAACACCCGGACAAATACGTGTGTGTCTGAGTGCGGATTGTCAACAAATTAATCAATGTTTATTTGCTAAGTAAGTTCGCCCTCGAGGCGGACAACCGGTTATCCAGGCCGAGGGGCTATGGGCAATGGTCGATGGTGATGGCGATGTTTTGTTTCCTTTCGCCATTTCCCGCTTCCTACTTCCTGCTTCCCACTTCCGGCCATGCGTGTCTCTCCCTGTGAGTGTGTGCGGCCTTTGTGCCCTTGTATTTGTGTAACTAATCGCGTTAATAGAGTGGATAATGTGCCCCAGGTATGTTGGACACATACGCAGCGCCTTCGAATGCCTTTGCTAAACGGTGAGCGGCGGCTTTTGTGCCGCTTTCAGGCCCACAACCTCCTCCCAAAATCCCCCTAAGGCAACCCTGCATTCGTGTGTGTGCATGTGTGTAGGAGTGTGTCTGATTAGGCGCCCTCCTTTGCTGGTGTTGTTGCTCTTTGTTGCCCCATTTTGTTGGGTTTTAAGTGTCGTTTGATTGGTTAACGGGGCGTATGCGTAATATTCAATTTAGCCAAATTACAGGCCCCGAAATCCCTACATTTTTCCATTCCTTTGTGTCTTCTTTGTGATGGTATTTACGCAACCTGATTGCCGCCATCGATTTGTGGGCGTTGGCCGTAAAAATTACACACAGATGTGGGTTCAACGAGGTGTAAGGGAAACTAGTTAATTGTGATATTAGAGATTATAATTAAAGGGGATTTAGCTTGATTTTTAAATGAATAAAAGCAGAAATTTAACTCAAAAGAGTTAAATATATTCCAAACACGTTAATTCCAAACCTATACCTGTTTTTCCTGTTCCCATTCTCTGTGGCCGCTTCAATTACAATGCTCATTTGCTTACCCAAGTCCTTTGTGTGTTATCCCTGCTGAAAAATCAAATCTCAGCTAGGAAAATGCAAAATCCGCAATCCACTTGAGCCGAAAGCACAAACAACACACACAAAACCAATACCTATCGAGCAACGCTGCGTATGCGTGATGTTGCTGCTGTGTTCAAGCGAGCACAGCAAATGGGCATCAAATGACGCAGCAACATTGTCAAAGCAATCGTAACAAATGAAGTCAACAGTCAGTCGTCTGGCCAGGCCCGGCCTGTCGCATTTTGCTGATTTTTTAAAGTCATTTCTCCTGCATATATGTTACTCGTATGTACAGACATATAAAGAACGTTGAAATGCAACTCCCAGGAAGCGGCCGCAGTGGATCCCTGGGAATCCAAGGCGAAACCAAGGGAACCACGGGGAAATCATGGGGATCCTGGGGATCCTGGGGATCCAGGCCAACGCCAACGCCGCCGCTGCCACCAACACATTACTAATATGAGTTGGCTACGCCTTGCTGTCATCGCGCCGGCACGCTGCTCACATGAGCTCCAGTGGGTAACAACGACAGTACAGGGAGAGAAAAGTAGGGAAATTAGTTAGGAAAAATCATTATTTTTTTACAATTTTAACAATTCCAACAACCTACAATAATTCTGCTTCAAAATTGTAAGCAAAAGTCTCTTAAAATATGAATTATGATATTTTTATCAACTGTATCTATCAAAAATGTAAATAAAATGCAGACATATCATCCTATATATTCCCCAGAAAACCCAATAAATATGCCACAGATATGACAAAAAATGCACATAAACATTTGTGATTTGATGCTTGCTTATCTCCACCGATGACCCACTTTTTCTCCAAGTGCAGCCAGGGGGGACAACAACGACCAACCGACAGCTCTAGTTGCCTTCAAGTGGCAACGCTTGGGATGCGAATTTATGGCAAACACGGAAATGCGAGCCGGATGACGGCGTCAATTGCAGGGGCCATGCACAGGCGCTGATTATGAAATGCGTCTCATTAAAAGGAGAGACCTCAGCCAGATAGTAGAGATACTCCCTCGTCCTGACCCAGTTCTGGGACGCGGGTGTCAGAACCAGAACCAGAACCAGACGCCGCCGAGCAGCCGCCCAGGAAGTTTTCGGGTGGCTCCGGACCATGGACAGCTGTCACAGAATTCCGCAAATATTTTGATATGCAGCTGGCTATGTATGTTGGTTGGTTGGATGGTTGGTTGGTTGTTAGCAAAAACCCCAAGCTCAAATTGACAACACACACACATTGCCACAATATTTTTACAACTGCGATGTGAGCGAACGGATGACACTCCAAATATTTGGCTGGCCCATATAATTGTGGCCATATGCGGTTTCTGGCTAATTTCGAGGGTTTTCTGTGTGGCGACAAGTGTGGCTCAAAGTTTGCAATTAAAATTCAGGAATTCACAGAGATTTGCCACAGAAAATTTAGCTTGGAAAAAATGCTTTAACTAAGTGAACTATTTAACTATTCCTGCTGTTGCCATGTGTACTGAGCTGAAGTTCACCTTAATGCTGCCTTTTTACCTTCCACGTTTGGCTGCCCTCAAGACTGCTTTGCATGTTAATCTTTGGCCAAAGCTTGTGGGCGCTTCTCGCAGGCAATGACCTAATTCTGTCAACAAAATATCATAGACACTAGTCAAAGATATGAGCTCACACGGCTCCGAGTATGTGCTTGCACTGAGATTTTTAAATCTAAAAATTAGGATAGGAGGAAAGAAAGAAAATGTCTAAACAAACATATATTTTTTTTTTAATATTTAATAATTTTCTTGGGGTTCTTAAGTATTTTCAGCAAAGTTTCAAAGAAATAAAAATTAGCATAGGAGGAAAGAAAGAAAATGTCTTAACAAACTTTTATTTTATTTAGAAAATATTTAATAATTTTCATGAGGTTTTTTAGTATGTTCAGCAAAGTTTCAAGGATTAAAGTATTATTCCCTTTAAATGGATTCTGGAATAGTTGATTTTTCTCAGTGGTAGCTCACAAGGAATCCCTGGCACTGGCAGTGGCTAAAAAAGCGATGGCAACAGTCCGCAGGCCAAGGGCCAAACTGCTAGTCAGCCCCACATGACTCCAACTCCTGCCCAGCTCCCGTTCCTGCTCAAGCTTATGCTCCACTCCCTTGGCCATTTAACACTTTCATATTTCGTCGAGGTCGTCTTCGTCGTCGTCGTCGTCGCCAGGTTGTTTACCGCCTCGGGGCCCGACTTTTACTTTGCATATAGCCATAGCCAGGGCTCAGCGAATGGCTGATGGGAATGGGATCCTTGGGATCCCCGGGATCCCTTGGATCTACCCTGGACCTCCCTGGGAGTCCTGCACGTTTATACACTTTGCCAGGCCGCGCTGCCATATTTGTGTCTCCCCGGGCGCCCATTCCTGGGATATCCTCCCCAGTCGTTCGTCGTTCGTCCACCTCTTTTTGTTTCGACTCGGAACGTGGCAAACAATTTATCAAACAAAATATGCACTTGAAATACACGTAGTAGTAGCTGGTGCTTCTGCACGCCGACTGCATTTTTATTCAATTTTTTCGACCCTTATCCCTGGGCTGGTTGGAACATTCCCGGTTTTTGGTGATAAAGTGCGGCAGTGAAATGAATTCGTAAGTGGCAGGGGCAGGGAATGTTCGCTGGTTCCCATTTGGGCCAAGGAATTTATGGCCAGCGATTCGTTGGAGAACTTAGAGAAGGCCGAGAACTAGTTTTAAAGTGGTGGGATCAAAAGGCCTGTAGTAAGAGTATCTAAGAGCTAAGCTCCTACTTGAGTTCTATTTTTGAAGGGAAGACGAGGAGTAGGTCCCTTTTGCCATATTTACATATAACAAGAACGTGAACTTTCAGCTCCTTGCCAATTAAAAGTTAAATTATTCTATTTTGATTTTGTCAAATGAACATTTGACATGCAAGCGAAGGCCACGCCCATTCGTTCATTCCGGTTTTCAAAGCTCCTTTGGCTTGTGGCAATTTTATAAGACATAACAGACATAAATTTAAGAATTTATGAACTTGTTGGACTGGAAAGCTTACTCTGTTTTGTATATTATTATGAGTTGCAACTTTAATGTTAACCCACAATCCCATCGAGTCCTTTAAAGGTGTGTCCCACTTATCCCTTATTGTGGGCTCATTAATCCCCAGCGGTGCTTTATCGATTTCCTTTGCCCCTAATGCAAACAGATAAATCTGCCGAATGAGTCGATTTGTTGGTAGACAACATGGGCGCAGGATATGTGCCAGGATACGAGCGTGGAGAGGAGAGGAGGCTCTACACTCGGCACTTGGCCACCAAATGGGGCCTAATGTGGGACGCAGTCAGACGGCGGTAATGAACTGTTGCTATTGTTTGTTATTAGTTTTTATGGCTGGTGCTGTCGCTGTTGCTGGCATTGTTATGGCCGCTGGCACCGCTCCGCTCCGCCCCCAAATTATTCGCTTATTTCGGGGGGAACATTGTAATTTGTCTCCATTTTTATCATTAAAATAACAATTAAAGGTTTCGTATGTGTGTGTGTATGCCACTGGCACGGTCGCCTTTCGGCCTGTAAATGTGTGCAACGTTTGCGGTCTATATATCATTATGACTGGGAGGTTGGGGTATTGTATGGGTAGTTTTATAGCTTGTAAACATTCGTACTTATTGTTAGAGCAAATTACACGGTTCTGAAGGCACTGCAAAAAAAATTCACAATTTTAATAGAATTTATTTCTTCTGAAATTAAATGAGTTAAAATGATTTTATTTTTTAAAAAGTGTGCACATACTTATTATCAAGTGCTGAAGATTTAATTAGAAGGATGGCCACACTGTATGTGCTGTGAATTTACTGAAAGTGTACACACTTATTATGAAGTTCTTAGGGTGTAATAAGTATGGGCACACTGTGTGTACTTCGAAGTTCACAGGTGCACCCATTTGTTATCCCGTTCTCACAAATTTATAAAAAAAGTTCTCAAGGCTTAAATACAAGTGTGGACACACTGTTTGTATTAAGAACACAATTCACATTAATTTAAAAAAAATGTTGATCAAATTTGATTTATTTAATTTTAAACACTTTTATTAATTATATCTTAAATCTCAATATTAATATTTGAATTTACTGAAAATGTACATACTTATTATGAAGTTCTTTTGGTGTAATAAGTGTGGACACACTGTTTGTATTAATAGAAAAAACAATTATTTATCAAATTTGATTTATTTAATTTCCAAAAGATTAA
Organism: Drosophila asahinai; assembly: GCA_008042795.1. Lineage (NCBI taxonomy): Eukaryota > Metazoa > Arthropoda > Insecta > Diptera > Drosophilidae > Drosophila > Drosophila asahinai. The sequence continues at coordinate 30,472 of VNJZ01009405.1, forward strand.
TCGTCATTTTAATACTTGAAACACTTCTTGATTACACACCTTTTAATTATATCCTAAATCTCAACATTATACTTATTCTTTTTGTGTACAAAATCCTGCCTGACCCACTGATGAGTCAATAGTCCATGCCACCACAGTCAATCAATATTAGTTAATATGATTATGGCCTGGCTACTAATGTTAATGAACTTAATCAAGTCCAGAGCAAGCTGAAAAAATAATAAAAAAAAATGAAACCTATTCCGCAACGCATGACAGCCTAGACATCGCAGTTACGACCCTCCGGAGAAGGTTTTAATTACGGCAAATCAGCAATCCAAGTTACAAGTTGCTCTGCAGCTATTAGCTCGCATGTTCACAATGCATAAGCCCATGGACAGGTGTACACACTTGCAGGTACAAGAAAAGAGATAGATAGATAGTAGGAGGGAGAGCGAGGCTTTTAGCAACATGGAAATGCTTTATGGCAATTAAAAAGGTAATACATCAAATGCAAAATATACATGGCCGAGCATGTAGCCAGTGTGCTCTATTTTTTATAACTACCTCTACCAGTGGCAAGAAAAAGAGATGCAGACACTGGCGAATTGAAATGACATGAAGGCAATTGCTTGATGTGTATCCTTGTGCATACGAGTGTTCCATAGATCGAAACCTCGGTTAATTCCACTCGAAACTGCTCCACCTCGACACATTTCGTCGTAAATTGATTTCGGGAATGCTGCCCGGCCAAATGAATATTGGTTGCTATTTTATATATATCCACATGTGTAGCATGAAATGTCAATTTGCAGGTAAAAGCAATTGGAATTAAATGTCAAACAGTGCCGTACAAATAAGAGTAAAAAAGAGATCGGGTTGAGGCTGGCCGGGGAGGCTGGGGCTTGTTCGTTAAATGCCGTCAAATTTGCAATGTCCAGTGGACAAAAGTATTTGTGTAAAACAGACGATAAGCTCACTTATTGATCCACTTGCAAGTGTGTAGTGGTCACTGTTTTGTGTCCCCTTTCCCCATTCCACCAGTCCGGCTACCGATGACACCATTAAATATTCGCTGGCCCCCAATTCGGGCATTTTGGCCAACTTTCAGCGCGCGACGCCATGTTGGAAAATTTTCATAGACCATTGGACACCGTCTAAACAAATGAAATGTGTGTGTGTGGGTGTGGGTGTGGGTGTGTGTGTGGCAGTGTCTGAGCGTTAAACAAATAGGAAAACACGGAAAATGCAAATACAAAGAAAGGACATTCAGGACGGGGGGCTGACAAAGCAAATGTTAGGATACATCCAAGCATCGACTTAGCACAGTTGGTTGAATAATTAAATCGTAGGTTGCGATAATAAGTTTAAGTATATCGATTGCACTTTTTAAAGGGAAATTTTAAGTAGTTTATTTATTAGAGTTAGTTAATCTTTCAAACTTTTAGTTGGGCTTAGCAGTATCATATTCTAAATAAATAATCGATTATTTCGATATTCTATTCAAGTTTGAATTGTTACTTTTGTAATACAAAACAAATATAAAATTTGTATACTTTTTTAGGATATTAAACATCCTAGTAAACATTTTTAATAAACTATATATATTTTAAATGCTTGAATTATAATTATCAAATCGATGATTTCGATAAAACATTAAAGTATCGATTGTGGTTTTTAATATTATTTTTGTTATTGGGTATATCGAAATATTTAAGATTATTTTGTGTTTATATTAAAGCATATAAATATTCAAATTTATAGCTGTAATTGAAATCATGTGCCAAATATCAATGGTATCGAAACATTAAGCATTTATCGATATATTGATCGAACATTAAGCATTATTGATACATTGATAATGAATTTATTTTCCTATTTAGATAAGTGCTTTTCCATTTACACAAATATCAATAGGAGATCTATCATAAAAACTTTATACATATACTTTAAGAGCATGTAAAAATGTTTACAACAATGATTTGCCTTAATTTTCATTGCAGATTTCGACAAGACCCGCAACGCACACACAATTTTTGAGGTAAGTTCTGTTTGACATATTTTTAGGGTTTTGTAATTCCGAATATTCATTCGACTTTGATTGCAATTTGGCAATATCAATATGCATTCCCATAAATCACTTTCAAGTCGAGCCTTTTTGTTCTGCCGCATTTTTGCCAACCTCCTTCCGCCTTCCCTCTGGATATCCTTTTGTGTACGCTTTCCTGTGGGTCCTGGTGGGTGCGTTGATGAATGTTCTGGCGCCCAGCTTTGCTTGTAGTTTCAATTGATTTTACAAATTGCAAACAAATTTAGTAAACAACAAACCAATGCAAACCGAACCAAACATAACCGAATCAGGGAAACGCAGAGCCAAAATGCCGAATTTCCAAATGGAAATATTACAGAACCAACCAGTTTTTATCGAAACGATGTTGTCAGTTACTCAGAAAGCACTTAACTAACTTAAGCCCTCGGCAAAGATTCGAAATGTTTGTTAATTAGTCGACTCGAGATAAGTGAGTGAAGGGGCGCTGGGACATTAGATATTTTATGCAGGTTGTAAAAGGTTCAAAAAAAGAGCACAACTCTCTCTCTGTCTTTGTAATGCAAATCGCACGCAAATGATGCCCGAGAAAAATATGAAATGAAGTCATCCAGCCGCCGCCCCCTGCTCTATTACTTTGAGTTATCCCCAAACGAAGGCCGTCGTCGCCGCCGCCCATGTCCCAATTGGTGTGAGCCAACGCAAAAAGGGGTTATGCAAAGTCAAGCAACCTGAAAAAGACACATTTGTGATGCAAATTCGCCGGCTGCTCCTCCACGCCATGGCAACGTGTAAATCAGGCTAAGTACGTGGTCTTTTGGTGCTTTTGGTCTTTTACCTGCCAGCGATGCCAGCGATGGCAATGGGCTCTGGTTCTGGCTTTGCTTTTTTGGGTTCTGCGTTCTGCGCCGTTTTCCGAAAAAATATGCAACAATTTTGCTTGCTCAACTTTTGACAGACTGGAAAAAATTTTAGATAATATAGAGGGTTGCTACAATATATTTTTTAGATTTTAAAAGAAGAAAACAAATTATAATATAATACATTTGAAGGTATATTTTTCAGATTTTTATAAATGTACATAATAATGGAAACTAAGTATATATAATTAAAATAATATTAAAGAAATACATAGAAATTCAGATTAAGAGTAAAAATAAATATAAATAGTTTCTGTGGATGCAAACTACAATGTATAAACCAAAAAAGGACTTCGTGCGGTGGGCAGATTTACGTCCCCCCTTTTTTTTTTTTTAATATGCCAGCCAGCGAGACAGGGGGCGTGGCAGGGCGGCCGCCCACCGAGTGGCGTTCTCTCTCAAAGCTTGTTTGCACGGCCCAAACATTTGCCGTGCGAATCGTTTTGCTTGCTATGAAATAATTACATATGCATGACAGCCCAGTCAAAGTGTGGGCGTTTTCAATCGCTCGCAATATACTCGTGCACACACAGTGCGGATACTATCCCATATATATATCTGTATATATCTATATGTATCGGGCTGCCACTGTGGGTGCTGGCGACAGGCTGCCACTGTGGGTGCTGGCGACAGGCTGCCCTTTTTGCCCCATTCTCGATCACGTAATGGTCCGGCACGGGCCTGGCCGGCCAATTGTTGTTTTAAATTAATTAATTTCGTTTTCATTAGCAACAGTAGCGGCAGAGATGCTGCTGCAACAGAAACAACAACAAAGAGGCTTTGTTTTTTAATTTTATGTTTTTATTTACCATTATTTGTGCGCTATTTGCCAATTTGCGCCACAGCTTCGATTCATCGAAAGCGATTTTCGCGCCACTAATTATTATTTAAATTTAAATTTTGATACGCCAGCCGGCGCCATGATGGCGCAATGCCCAAACAAATGGGATTATTTAAATAAATAAATTCATGGTAAAAATCAAGAAGTTAGCCCGTATTGCGCCATTAAAAAAGGGCCACACACACTCACACACACACACGGAATAGCGACCAAACAGAAATTTACATTTCCAAATAGGGATAATATAATTGCATCTGGCAAATAAAACAAAGGGACATATAATAATGTACACACAGAGAAATAAGTGTTCAACGAATAAATAATATTAAATTTGTCAATACAAATATAGTGTAAGCAGTATGTCAATGGGTAAAGAACGAGAGCTTATTATAACGAATGGAATGATATTGGTCTTGTATTGTTTCCTTAATGTATGTGAGATTGTTTTATTTATTAAAATTAGTAATTGCGTTTTTGTTTATTTTAATACTTAAATAAAATATTTAGATTCATTAAAATAACATATCAAACAATTAGATTTAGATTTCTCGCTCTGGTTTGTTATCATATCATTGTCTTTATTCGTTCTCTTTACTCGATGTCTTTGCTCGCTGCCATGATCGACGCTTTTACTCGTCGCTTTATACTCGTTGGTTTAACCTTCGATTGCTCGTTGTTTGCTCTCTCGTTACCTTGATGTAAACACACCCTAAATGTTTATTTAGAAAATAGATAAATGTTATATTTTTTAAACTAATTAAATATAGGTCGAACCCTTTACCCAGCTTGCCTGACTTATAATTAACTAATGATCTCATTAATTTAAGTACATTTTCTCCCTGAAAACTTTTCTCTATTTCTATAAATGTTAAGAAACAAGAAATAGTCACTACTTTCGCCATTATTTGATTTGTATTTAAGAAAGACCACAGGAAAGCGCTCAAAAGGCTGCCCGAGATTTATGGCTTGGGGAGTAATCCTCCAATCGGATTGAGCTTCGCCGTCCGCCCCCGCAATTGCAATTATTTTTTATCTGTGCGGTATGGGGCCAGCATGGGGCAGGAATGGAGCCGAAATGGAGCCGGGATGGGGCTTGTTTATAAACTCATTTCTGCATTGTAATCCGCCTATTTGGCAAGCGACTGCGATGCGTGCTTACTAAGCGAAATGCCAGAACGAGTACGAGTATATGGCGGCGCAATGGGCCGGATCGAGCATTACAATGTAATTACAGCGAATGCAACTTTGTCTGGCCAGGAGCGGGAGGCCTGGGAAAATTTATGTAAAAGCCGCCGGAGTTGCCGGAGCATTCTGCCTTTGCTGCCACGGGTTTTTGGCCCATTTTAAAGGCGGCAACACAACAAAGTGAAATTTTAATGCAAACTAATGCAAAATCTTTCGATATAAAACACGGCAACGCAGCAAAAGCAACAGCAACAGGAACGACGCCAGGCAACATCAACAAAATAAATTGAAAAGCAAAATGCAAAGTGAACGGGAAACAGGGAACCATGGAAGTAGCAATGAGGGGGAGTCAGGCGGCGGTATCCTGGCAGGATCGTCCTTGGCGCAGCAAGACAAATGAGTCTGCATCAATCTTAATTAATTATTTAAACGCAGCGGGCATGGAAATGGCGTCGTCGCCCGGAATTAAAGCAGCAGCGATGGAGCTCGAAGCTGGCAAGTGCAGAGGGAAAAATAATATGTATTTAATTAAAATAAAATAGTAAAAAAATTACTTAAAAAACAAAGAAATATGGATTCATACAATATTTAAATTCTTACTTGTAGTCAGAAAAATTATACCTGTCGTTAAATCTCTGAATTATGTAGGACTTTATTTCCTTTGATAGTTTTTGAGTTGCAACTATTTATAAATATAAATATATATTTCTCCCTGTGCATGAGGAGAAAAATATTGGAAGTAGAACTGGGGGTCGAGAGCTCGGCACTACCGACAACTGACGTTTCCTTTTTGGTTCTGACTTCTCCTTTTGGCTTTTGTCTTGCGCGTAATTAAAACGAAAGCCTTTTGATATTTAAATTATTTTTCATAAATTGCATTGCGCCAAGGAGCAGCAGCCAGAAACCGTGGAAAAGGCAGAGAGTGTGGCTGGGATTTTTCAATTGGTAAGCTGGTAGTTTTTCTCCACACACCGATGAATGGAGGACCCTTCTTAGCCGAAGGGTATAACTCCTTGCGAGGCTTGCCACTCGGCCGTAAACCAAACGCCAAGAGCCGCGACTGGCATTAGGTTAATTTGCTGCGGCTTGTGTTTAATTTAACTCTCGCTGCACTTGAGCCAAGCAAAGGTGAAAGGTGAAGAGAGCCGGCCACAGGTGGAGGCTCACACACGTGAAAGCCACAGGCAGCAGCTGCTGTCAATCAGTGTCATCAACATCATCGTCCTGGTCTGGGGCCCTTTGACCGCAGCCAAGGCAAAGACTGCCATAAAAACCAAGACCCTGTAGCCAAAGCCACTTAATAGCAGCTACCCACCCGAGAGACTCAAAACCGAGACCCAGGGTGCCCGGGGCCCACACTCTGGCTGGCTTTCGGTTCGTGTCTAGTAATTATGATTAATCTCATTTAAATTAAATGGCTTAATTGTGTAGACGGGCGCGTCTTGTCATTAAATGATTTTTATCATAGATACAAAATATAATTTGCTGAGAGTCGAGGCACCTGCCACCCACCACATCGCTGCACTGCCACCACTCCAGTTCTGTCGTCATCCTACCCTAATTTCCATACTCTGGGTTACTAATGAATACACAGGGAGAAATGAGGCTAAGCACTTGGAAAATGATTAAGTAAAAATGTTTTTCGATGTTTATAACACACTTTAAGATATTTATTAGAAGTATTTAGAATTTAATGTAAATGTAAATGTAAAAGCTTTTGTCACCTGCTTAAAAGTATGCAACGCAATTTGTTTTAAACATAATAATGGTATACTAATTTAAAGCATAATTAAGACTTAAGAAAATGGATAGGCTTTAAACTAATTTTTTTTTTTTTGCAGAAAGAAGTATTTAGAATTTAAAGTAATTTTTTTTTGTGATTTAAAAAGCTTTTGTTACGTGCTTAAAAGTATGGAACAAATTATTTTTTTAACATAATCATATTATTTGCGAAGCTCTGCCATTTTTCTATTAATTTAAAGCGTAATTCAGGCTTAAGAAAATTGTTGTGATTTAAAATCAATTGCTTCTGCACCTAAAATTATGCCACGAAATATTTTTCATTGTATATTCTTATTTAAATTGAGCTCTGCAGCAAATCTAACTTTTCTACAATATAAATACATAATTTAAGAACTTGATTAAACATTAGAAAATGTAAGTGACCTATAACTCTTATTAGGTGCCTTAAAGTATGCAAGGCAATATTTTTGATAATATAATATAATATTTTATGTAGAGCCTGGCAGTAAATTCCACTTTTCAATCATTTTAATTCATAAATTAAAGCCATAATAGAGCTTAAGAAAATTTGAGTGCTTTAATATCAATTATATATAGTAAAATATTTTTAATTGAACTCTTAGGTTAATCAAATTTTACCAAATATTTAATGCATAGTTATAGTTACACTAAATTTTTAAAATATCTGTTAGATTTCCTTGAAAATTATCCTTTCTCTGTACGAAATTGAAAGCCTCAGCACTGCAACTCGGGGCGTGTCTTCGTGGGCCAAGTGGAATGACATTTATAGAGATTAAATCCTTGCTTTTAGCGCTTAATCCGTTTTATCAGTGGCAATGTTGGACGGCAGAAGGGCAAAAGCGGAGGGGCGGGACCACAGCACGGGGTCCGGTTTTGGTTTTTGGTCGAAGGTTTTTGGTTTTCCGTTCGGTTTGCTCACCCGGGATCCCGGGACCCTGCGGTTGCAGCTCCTGTCCGGGCTGGTCGTGTCCTGGGCCAGAGCCCGGCGTCTGTTGTTGTTATTGTAAGGGATAAAGCCGCGCGGAGTGAATGCCGGCACGACGGAATCAGATTTGAAGTATATATTCTCTTCACTAAAAAGCGGTAATTGTCGGGAGGGAGCTGTCGGGAGCCGTGTTGCCTTAGACGGGTGCAATGAAGCCATTAGCGGGGCAAATATTATTTTATTCAATTAAAATGCACGGATTCAGCTGCACGTCACGTAGCCGCCGTCGCGGTGTGTTTGCTTTGTACCTTTTTGCAGCGAAGTTGGTGGCATATTTCGGGGCCTGTATATCAATATCTGTTGGCCGTGTTAATAAAGCCATTTGCCTATGCATATAATATACATACATACAAGTATTAAATGTGTCATGGTCCAGTTTTTTAATATCATTTTTGTTGTATGGCTTTCACTTGTTTTTATGCCGCTGTCCCTGCCGTTCATTATTTTATGTCAATCGCTTTGTTCTGGTCCTCGGGGATAAAAACATATTCCACTTTCGAAGCTTCCACTAGATGGACAAAAAAATCTCTATAAAGTTTATCGGCTAACGAGGGAAAAAAATGCACAAATATATATTTTGTCAATCGCATATTGATGGTTAATTACATTTTCAGATTTAAATAATAAAGCACCTGAAGGGCTGCCAAATAGAGAAAGAATTCCATTTGTAGAGGTGCTCAAATTGATGCAAGTTTTTATGGTTGCAACTGGAGAGATTATCTGTGGAAGTGAAGTAATCTTAATGGTAATTCGAAATGGAAAAAACGTTGTTGCCATACGAGGTTTTATCACAGAAAGTTGTGATTTACTTGGGGGGACTGTGAATGATAATTCTGCACAAGGAAAAGCATTGCGTTCCGTTACTAATATCTGAATATTTTATATTAATTATTAAATATAACATACATTACAAAATATTTTGTAGAATATTAGATAATTAACAAAATTTAATATATAAATATTTAAAAACAATTTAAGAATATTCAATATATATTATATAAATGGTTAGAAATATTTATTAAATATTGAATATTATATTTGAAAGTTTAAACATATTTTTAAAAGATTTCAGAAATTAGTGGAGAGTTTCATTCTTCAATAATTAAGTTAAATAACTTTATTTCAATTGAATTATAATTAAATAAATACATATTGCATAAATGAAATTGAATCTATTGCCTGATAGGTCTTTATTTATTTTAACTCCGGAATATATATAAATAAATATATTATTCATATTAAAAAATATATTTATCAAAATAAATATATCAGTGATATTTAAGTATTTAGGCTAAAAATATAATACTTGAGCTACTGAAACTCAACTATATACCCCAGAAAACCCTTTTTTGTTACTCTTAATACACATAATTTTCTCTCTGTGCCTGGCCAACATTGTAACTCATCGATTACGCCAAAGTTTGCTTAGTTCGAAGAGAACTCAGACATTTTGTGGCCACACTTAGCCGGCGATTCCAACTGTGATTCAGTGTAACAGTTTTTGGCAGCAATATTTCCATTATGATTACCTCGTCTGTGGAATTATTGTTGGCCCGGTCTAGACGCTGCCCCGATTGTTGTTGATGATGTGGCCTAAGCTGGTCAATGGTGGACATTCTCGGAAAATTTACGGCGCGTCGCAAATCTGCACAATGCAACTATAGTGCCAGAGTCCTCCGCATCCACCACGTCCTCGTCCTCGTCCTCGTCCACGTCCATGGATAATACGAATATGTGGATATTTTTGGTCACGTTTGAATTTATTTGATTGCCGGCACTTTTAGCATTGTTGGAGCTGACGTTTTATTTAATGCCCTGCCAGCAACAGCAGTGGCGAAAAACGTGGAAAGTCCAAGGGGTCCGGGGTCTGGGGTCCTGCAGGACGGCGGCGGTGGCCAGGCCATGGAAATTGCTCAGGAAACGTACAATTTATTTCAGTTCATTTCTTTTTGCCGCCATTTCAACTGTGGGTGTGTAGGTGTGTGGGGGCCTTAGTGTGGGTGTTGGGCGTGGGCGCCCCGCCCACTATTGATGTTGATGTTGCCTACTTTCGATTTTGGCATGTCGCGCCGCTCACGTTCGGCAATTGTCCTTGTTTGCGTCCTGTCTGTGCCACCGCCTGGTACACTTGGAAAATAAATAAAGGGGAAAATTTCTTAAGGAAAAGAGCTAAGGATTTTAAAAATTTAGAATTTAGGGTTAGGGTTTTTTTTAATGGTTTTAGAGAAGTTTTTGTCTTCTTAGTTTAACATTCTTATAGGAAAAAAAACGTTTGCTTAATTTTTACACCCTTTACTACCTTAAGATCTCCAGGAATTTTAAATAATTGCTTTAACTTTTAATTGTCTTATAATTCTTCGCAAAAAGTTTGAACTTAAATTTTATTTAGTCAAAAAGACATTAGAAAATATTAAATAAATATCTTTGTGTCGAAAAGTATCAAAACAAAAAGTAAGCAAAGTATCCTTAATTTTTAAAGTCAGCTCCCTCTTCATTTTGTTTACTTATTTTCTTCAAGTGCTTGGGATTTGTTTGTCCCGACCGTCATTTGGCGGTCGTCGTCCTCCGTCCGCGTCTGGCGGCATAATTTCAGCAATGGAAGTTGCCAAGTTATCAGCCAGACTACGACAACGACAGCGATTCGACGACGACCCACCTGGCAGACCTGGCAGAAGGCAAACAAGCCATTTGATGTTTTCATTTGGCCGCCACCCATCGACCGGCTCTCAACTCAATTCAAGTTGAGTCAACTGCCAGCCAGGACACAGGCCTTTGTTTTATGCTCCCGAAAAAGGAAAACTAAAGGCGATGGCAGTCCTGCGGTTGAATACCCTTTTTCTGAGGGTGTTTTAGGGGGAGCCTCAAAAAAGGTATTACCCGAAATTACCTGAAGGTTTTGTGGGTATTTTAAATGAAATGAGCCAAGGTCAGTGGTTGCAGGAGGTTTATGAGTGATTTATTTAAGTCTTCGGGCATTTTGTGAATTTAAAATATATTGTTTATACTCTATAATGAATCTCTATACTTTTAAAGTAAGCAATATGTAAAATACAAAATATATAAGGATAATCCATTACACAAGATATTTTAAGAAATTCTCAAATAGTAAATACTTTCTTTTAAACTAGTTTTTATTTTCTACTCATTATTTTTATTTCTTATGCACTTTTCCTTTTCACAAAAAGAAACCTTCAGAGGGTATCAAATATTATTACAACTGGTAATATTTCCGACTGGCCAGAGTTGATGGCCATTATGTCTTGCCATGGGCCACCGCCACCGCATGTTGCCAAACTCCGCCACCGAATCATGTGTATCTTTGGCTTTGGCTTTAGTTTTTTTTGGCTTTTTGGCGTGACAAAGGCGCATAAATTTTGGCTACCGAGTATTTGCATAAAAATGCGGGGCGAGTGACAATGAAATTTAAATATTTATGCTATACGCTTAATATTATTAGACTGGCAAAACTTTTAGCCAAGCCAGGCCATGTGACATTCCATGGCCGCCAGCAAGAGTTTTCGGTGGTTGCTAAACTTTTATTAAAACATATTTTGCTCAACTACAAAATGTGCATAAAAATACCTAAAAAATGGAGTCATTACTTGTCTCAGGGCCTGTGGGTTTAAAACTGCAGGAAATGAGCAGGGTTAAAAAGCGAAAATGGCACGCAACTGGGACAACTAAGTGAATAGAAGTCAAAGAATCAAAGTAATGAATCACTCTGGCCATAGTCTCAGTATAGAGTGGAGGTATATATATTCGCAACCCCCTAGTTGGCCCCACTTGGCCTGGCCCGGCAAACAAATTCAACTTGAAGTGAACTCGACTTCGAGTTGACTTTTGACCGTCAAACGGCGGAGCTGGAAAAGTGGAAAGTGAGCAAAGTGCATGCAAGCGAAAGTTGAGCGCAAGACGCAACTGACCCCTCCACTTTTCCGCTGCCGGGTTCTCCTCTTTTCCTCTTTCCCCATTTTCCTCTCCTGTCTCGTTAGCTTAGGAAAAGTTTCGCAAAAGTATTTTACACGGTCGCCGTTTGCCGTTTCGTTTCGCCAGGGCGAAACTGATAGTTGCCTCTTAATAAATGGCATGCGCTTTCCCAGCTGCCACGTGGGCGGTGCGGTGAGATAGGTATTGGAGGTATAGGACGTGGGGGCGTGGCACCCTTAGGAAAATGCAAACGAAATGGAATCTGTGCGAAGCTGATGAGGTGAGAGAGATAGAGAATGGCAGCCAAAGGTGGAGCAACTGCCGCAAGAAAAACTTGGCTAAAAAAAAGGAGGAGGAGGAGGTAGGATGCATTGGAAGATGTTTACACTCCGATGAATGAACAGATGGCAGATAGTTTGGGGAAATCGAGATGCTACACAAAGGGAAAGTGCTATCAGTATCAATTCAATTAATTTACTATTCAATTTTCTTAGATTTAACTAAGATTTTTACATTTTAAATCAATTTCCAAACTAAATAAGTATATAAAATGTAAATATACATTTGTTAACTTAGTTTAAGGTGTATACAAATATTTTATTTATAATTTAAAATACAAACTAAACAGGTAGATGAAAGGTAAATATATATTTTATTTTCTTAGCTTAAAGTGTATGAAAAATATTTTCTGTGCAAAACCCAGGCTATCTAGTATCGTGACTAGTCTGTGCTGGGATAACTTTCTTCAATTAAATTTTTTTGGTTTTTAATTGGATGCAAGAAAGCTACGTTGGCGAGCTGAGAGCTGGGTTTCGCCTTTCACATATTCGAAACTGAAACAATCAGCAGTTTTTTTTTATAAAAAAAAGAGAAGAAAGTACGATAAAATCGAGCTAACTAATAAACCTTGATGCCAATCAGCCCCCATTTATTGCTGAGTTGTTAATATTAATCGTAATTGTTGCTGCCGATGATATCTATGTACGGGATGTTGCAGCATTCGAGGCTCTACGCCCTGCGGCAATTTCTATGCGCAAAACCGCACAAAATGAACAATATTCAATTAATTTAACAAACAATTATCATCAATTTTCATTAAATTAAATAACAGTAACTGCAGAATAGCACAAAAAAAAAAGAGCGCCCCGCAACGCTGACCTGGAATGACAGACTTTTTCTACGCATTGCCAGTGGCAATTAGTTGTTAATAAACGCCTCATTGTTGGCGGCTTTCGGGGAGTTGCCCCTCATAATTAACATACAAATAGTAGCCATTAAATGCTTTAAATAACTGCGAATGATTAAAAAGGCAAAATAAATAAGGGGGAAAAATTGTTTTGTACTGCAAAAATAAATAGTGAAATATGGCAAAAGGAAAGGGAGAACTGGAGCTGGGCGAAATGCAGGCTATTCAACGCAAACATACATTTTAATTCCGGCTCAAATGCAAACCGCAAAAAGTCACATCATACTCATACATAGCTCCGACATAAAAATGCTTTTAAAATGTCAAAGCGCGTAAAAGAAAGCCGGCAGGCAGGAGGTAGGGAGAGGCAGAGAGCGAGGTTAGTCAAAGGATTGATGGTAGCGCTTAAATAAGCCAAGCTCGGGTCGGGCTGGGGCAAAAGTTCACGTTGCGTATACGCCGTGCGCCAAAGTCAAAAAACGTAGCGCGCTTCAGAGCGTCGCCTAATCAAAAATGCTTTGCGTGCCGCTCTCAACCCACACACACAGGCATGCCCGCCCACGTAGAGTTGTACACTCACACACAAACACAGGGGAGCAGCTAAGCCCGTATCAAGTATACGCCGCTTTGTGCCCCATTCACAGATCCTCGGCGCGCTTTGACAGAGTTTTTATTTGCGTTTTATTAATGCTAAACGATTTCCATGGCGGCGTTGGCGGTGTGAACTGCCGAAACTGATTTCCCAAAGATTGCCATCCAATCAAATTGCTGATTGACAAAGGCATCACTTTCATTTTCCTCACCTTTTTGGCCACCTTAAAGGATCAATTTAACAACGTCGGAATTTATATATCTTGATGTCACTTAAAATATGTATTTATATTTATTTATATACATAACAATTCGTTGTGATAATTAGCTCATAAATTGTAGCTGTTTTCCTGATTAAAACTTGTTGATTTGTTAATCTGTCATACATTATGTATTTGATTAAAATTATGTACAAATTATTACCACATAAAATATACTTGCGGTGAATTAATAAATAATACAAATTTAATTAAAAAAATGTGCACTTAACGGCTTTAAAATAATATATTCCTTAGTTGCTTGATTAAAAAAATATGACCACATTAAGTATGTTTAATTGCGGTTAATTTATATGCGATTTATGACTTTGATTGAATTGTGAATAATAAACGTAATAATATTATAAAGTATTATTAATAAGAATTGCTGAACCAAATCGCATTTTGTTGCTTATATTAAAACATAAAAATTATGAAATATGTTTAATTATAGCTAAATAGAGTAAATAAAAATTCAAGTAGAAATAAGTTTATATTACAATAATTAACTATTTGATAAATAAAATAGCTTCACGGCCTTAAACTTAATGTCCTCCCTGGGGTATAATTCCTTTTCGGTGAAACTCCTGGCGAAAAAGATAACCGGAACGCGGGTCCTTAACACTTTTCGTCACAATGTGGCACGCCCTTTTGACGGCTTTTTGCTGCTGTCAGGAAAATGCGCGCCGCAGTGAAAGTAGCGAAAAGGGGAAAGAATAAAATAATTCATGCCGGCTGGCCATGGAGACCCTGAAGTGGACTCCGCCACGTCCGTTCAGAGCCCCCACTCAACTCCCCATCATCATCGTCAACCTCGCTCTCTCGTCATCGTCATCGTCATCGTCATCGTCCTCGTCGTGAATAATTTGGGTCACTTGGCGGCAGTTAGTCAGCTGCATTGTTGCTGTTTGCTGCTGCGGTCGCATTTTTCATTGTCGGCATGCGGCAGCCGCATTTTTCAATCCCTTTGCCGGCTTCTCGCTTTCCCGCTTTTCCTCTCGCTATGGCCATCTTAAACGCCTTTAAACTGAAAGACGACATAATTAATTAAGCTCGGCGGCTTGACTGATGTCCTGCCCGAGCGCCTGCAGGCCTCCTGCTGCTGGCCAGGACCTTCCCTTTGGCTCCGCATTGTAATGCGTGCCGCGAAAGGGCCACAAATTTAGTGGCAGCCCCACACTTGGCAAAAGTTTGTTTTGAACTTGAAATTATGGAAAATTAGCCTTAAATTTAATAATAAATTAGGTCTACAAATTGCAGAGATTTTTTTAAGAACTAGAAAAAGTGTTTTAAGGTCATAGCTTATTTTCATTCTCTTTTGATTAAGAGGAAAATTAAATTTGTGACTAATGTATTTCATGTAAAGTGTATTGGGATATTTTAAAAATAATTTGAAATTACTGGTATTTTTAAATAATGTATTATTATATTATTTGTAGCTTGGAAATCTTTTTCTTAATGAAAATTAATGAAAGAAATTATTAGATTTATTATAATGATGTTTATAACCTTAATTTAATTTTAACCCACTTTAATAAAATATTTTTCTGCATGTAATGCGTGCCGCGAAGGTCCACAAATTTAGTAGAGCTACTGAAGCTCCGGGTCCTTCCTGCTCCTGTGTCCGGGAGCACGGACTGACCCCAAACTGGGCGACTGCGGCCGCTTGTGGCTCATTTGCAGTCTCCGGAAACGGAAATTTATGCGACCCAACAGGCCAAACTAGGAGCAGCAGCTCATAAAGCCCCCAACTTTCGGTCTATGAATTTTCCACTCTCCACTCTGCACCCTCTGAGGGTGTGTGTGTTCGCGTAATAATTTAATAAAACGCTCTAACAGCAAACGCTTGATGTAAATGTGAAAAGTTTTCAAATGTTTGGCTGCAGCTCCCTCGGAGCGGAAGTGCTGGCAGCTAGTGAGTGCAGTGATTGCTCTCGCCTCTGTGTTGTTATGTGTTAATTTTTAAAAACCGCCCCAAAAAAACAAAAAAAAAACAAAAACACTAGAGAAGGAAGGAGTCCGGCTCAAAAACTCTGGAGCAAATGGAAATACAACACAAAACCCATTGCTGTGATTACTTTCCAGCAGCCGAAACAGAGAAAGAGCGGCGGCGGAGAGGAGCTGCTACCACAAAAAGCTGCTATTTTCATACAACCTTTTTATTATTTGTATTTTTTATTTTTTGCTCTGCGTGCTGTTTGCATTTTACGTTTTGCGTTTCGGCGAATGGCCAGCGGTCAAACGGGAATAACTTTACTCGAAAACTGTTGCACTTTTAATGCGTTTCGTTTCGGCTGCTTAGGTTCTGGCCGGGCTTTTTTGGTGGCTCAATGAACCCGGCTGGCCAACTTTCCGTTGGCAGAATCTCTCCGGAAATTTCAAAAAAATTTAAATGCCTTTTTTAACTTCTGTTTTTGGAGGCCACTCATGGTTCGCTGTTTTTTTTTTTGTTTATTTGTGTAAAAATGGGAATTTTAAGTAGACAAAGTCTTAGAAGAACTAGGGAATTTGCAATATTAACTAAATTATATAAAAACTAAGTTATTAAATAATACTACATTATCCTTATTGCAATTAAAGTTAATAAATATTTAAAAATATTCCTGAATCTAGAAAAAGTTTAGGAGAAATGTATTATAATAACTAATTACTCTTCTAATTAAGATTTCTGCTCTAAAAATTGTTTAAATAGCTATTGTATAATATCAAAAATAATTCTTTTACGTAATTTTAGCTAATAAATATTTCAAAATCAACTGTAAGCAAGAACAAATGTTCAAGAAAATAATAATTTCTAATAAATCATTACTTAATATTTAATATTTCCAAGTAATTTATAATATAATTTAATAAATAAGTACTCTTTTAATTAATATTTCTGCTCTAAATATATAGCGGTTTTTTAATCTGTCTATGTAATTTAAGCCCATAAATATTTAAAAACGAGAAAAAAAGCTAACTTCGGTAAACCGAAGTTGGTATACCCTTGCAGTCTGCAATTGGATCATTGAAAATCGAACCATTTAAGTAATGTTGAAAAAACATCGTATTTTGTACATTTTACATGTAGAATTTTACATTTTTATATAAATCTACCGATCGCTTCTATGGCAGCTATATGATATAGTGGTCCGATTTTAAAGAAATGAAAACCGTAATTCTAGAACCATAAAAAACTGCTATTTCTCAAAATTCATAGAAATACGTTGAAAAACAGAGAAGTTAAAATTTTTTTAAAATTAATTTCACCATCATTCCTATGGCAGCTATAGGATATAGTAGTCCGATTTCGATCGTTCCGACATATATACTGCGTGCTAAAGAAATAAGACTATGCTGAAAATTTCAGCTCGATAGCTCAAAAACTGAGAGACTAGTTCGCGTAGAAACCGACAGACGGACAGACAAACAGACAGACGGACAGACAGACGGACATGGCTAGATCGACTCGGCTGGTGATGCTGATCAAGAATATATATACTTTATGGGGTCGGAGATGCCTCCTTCACTGCGTTGCAAACATCTGGTCAAAATTATAATACCCTCTGCAAGGGTATAAT